>VXAC01005039.1:0-33075 GCA_013399225.1 Rhipidura dahli | reverse complement strand
GGGTGCGAACCAGTAAACAAAGTGCAGCCGGGGGCGGGAGCGAAGCGCCGGGCGGGGAGGGGGGACGAGCCCGGCCACTCCTAGGCCCAAGGCGCGGGAAGGGGAGGGAGTGATGGGAAGTGCAGGGCTTAGGGGCTCACCCCTGCTTACCTTTAAATTAAAAAAAAAAAAGAAAAGAAACAAAAAAGAAAAAAAAAAGAAAGAAAAAACCCATTTCTGTGCTGTGCAAAAGACACTTTGTACAATTCAAACAGAACAAACTCCATGCACATGAATGGGGCTGCAGAATACCCCAAGCCAGGCCTCAGCTCCGCAGCACAACCTGGCAAATCCCAACAAAAACAGGGCTGGAAATAATACTGATGCGCAAAGTCCCCTTTACGAGGCGGGCAGGGAGGACTGTCGCTGAGCCCAGCCACGGCACATGCAGGATGAGCTTCCAAGCACTGCAGCTGGGGTCTTGCGGATGCCCGACAGTGGTGGGCAGACACAGCTGGGTCACAGGCCATGCTGGCTGCCCAGGAGCCATGGGGTTAAGATGACACAGTCACTGCTGTCAGGGCTCCATTCCGAGTGTAGTAGAACTTGCTAAATGCCTCTTCAAGTAAACAGGTGAGTCTGCTCTGGTCAGCCTGGGGAGAACAAGGATAGTCAGGGGTAAGCCCTGGCCACTCAAAGCTGAGAGTACGGCCAGAGGCCCCTGGGACAGGGACATGGCTTATTCCTCCTCCCTCCCCCTTCCCCAAAAAGGGCTGATGTGGCATAAACCATTGAACTCTGGCAAAGGAACACAGGCCTATAGCCCTACCTGAGCCCCTGCTTACCTCGCTGATGAATCCAAGCTGGACCAGTTCAGCTGCCAGCTCCTGGATGTTGTCATCTGCAACACAAGGAAAGGTGTTAGTCCTTGGGTCCAAGGGTGCTGCTGGCCCCAGAGCACCTTGGCAGGGGCAGAAGGGTACTGACTGGGCTGAAGAAGGTACTTACTGGGCTGCAGGTCACAGCTCAAGTGTCGATTCAACTTGTCTTCCAGTTTCAGCAGCAATGTCAGCTGCAGAGCAAAGAAATTCTCATGAGAGACTCTAGTCCTGCAGACTGCCAAAGCAAGCCCAAGCAACCCTAGAAATGCTCCCCTGGGATGGAAACCACCCCTCCAGAGCCCCACGGGGATCTAAAAGAATAGCCACTGCCAGTTCCATCCTAAACTGCAGCTGGCAGCACCATCCTGGGCTGGAAGCCAGGACCTGGGGGTGGGCCGAGGTGCCAGGTCAGCAGCAGGCACAGGCCTGGCTCAGGCTCTGGGTCCTGACAGTGGCAGCTGTAGCAGTGCAGGGTACCCCAGGCACCAGCAGCACATCAGAGCCACGAGCCCTGCACAGCTGCCCCGGCCTCCCCCAGCTCAGCCACACATAGAAACATACGTGGTGCTTCACCCCCTCCTCCACGGACTCGATGTTGCACTGCATCAGCACCACCTGGAACAGAGGCACAGACCCCATAAGCAGCTGCCCCACACACCTGCCTGGTGATGGGAGTGGGAGATGGAGACCCCAGCACTCACCTTGCGGGTCTCTACCTCAGCAGGCTCTGGAGTTGGGGTTTTCACTGAGGGGGGAGCAATAGGAGATTTCACCACGACCTGCTGGGGCTGCTGGGGTCGTGGCATCCCAAAAGCTGTGAGGGGATAGATTCCATTCCTACAAGGAAGGAGCAGCATCTGAGGTTACACCTCTCCAAAATTTTTCCGGTCTCCCACACAATGAAAGGTGTCTTTTAAAAAAACCCTCTTACCTCACATCCTCCAGGAACTTGTCCAGCTCCAGTGCTGGAGATTGTGAGAAACTGGAAAACAAAATGTCCTGAGATGAGAAATCATCTCACAGTACCAGTCACTTGGGTCTCTTGGGGTGCAGTTTCAAATCCCCATGTGCTGGGCTGTGTCCACAGGCAGGATGGGTGTGGACGGAGGCAGCTACTGGTGAGAAGCTCTAATCTTCCCTTAAGGACACAACTATCCATAGGAGCTAAGGATGAGGCAGCAGTTATGGCAGAGCCAGTCTCACATCCCTCAGAACTAACACACAGTTATTTGGAGGGTGGCCCAATGACACGGTTCCTGGTGAGGTGTTTCACAAACACCTGCCATACCAGGTCCTTGGTTGCAACAAACACTTGGAACAGCCAAACCCCGTCTCAAGGCTGCTCTGAAGCATTCCAGATATGAGGCAAGAACTGCAAAGCTGCTGGAAGCCTGACAGGATATCCACAAGTGCTTTGCTGTCCCACAAGTCTGGTGTGGGCTGCATACCTGCCTCAGCTCCCACACCACTCTCCAGCCCCTTCCACATCCCCAGCAGCTGGGATCATCCCATCCTCTAACACAGCAGTAGTTTTCAACAAAAATTTACAGGGGTGTTTTTGGCAGCTTGGTTTGCATGGCTGTCTGATGAACTACCCAGAAATTATGCTGACATTGCTGCTTTTTTTCCCAGCACCTCTGAGGTACAGCACTGCCAAAAACCGAGTTCAGGCTGGCACCCACAGAGAACCAAGCCCGCAGAGACTGACATCCCATGTATGTAAGGGATCTCTCTTGCACAGCTTTGGCTCTTCACTTGTCCTCCATTTTGAACTTACGTCAAAAACATTCCCAAGGGAATTCCATACTGCTATTTCCTAGCACTATGACAACTGGAATGTCAGGTTTTCAAAGGGTCTCTGTGGCTCAGAGAGCTGCTTATATGGACAGAGCTGTTCTTCCTTGTCATCTTGGTTACTCTTGTTCAGCAGCCTGGGCATCCAGAACTCTGGGCTCCCCTGGAAGCACCCTAGGCTTGTCTGGGAGTACAGTATTCACTTTTTAGTCTTCAGCTAATCCCTTAACTAGCCAAGGCTTTGTTATCCAAAACGTACATCACGCTTTGGCACTCTGCTTGCTCCATAGGTCTTACAGTCACTCCCTCAGGGAGCCTCCCCTGCAGTGTGGGTAGTGCTGTGTGTCACTGACAGCTGCCTCAACTGCCTTTCCCTGTTGCATAGTGTGGAATAAGATGCTCCATTAGGAAAATGCTGAGGAACCTTTTATTTGAAGTGCTGGATGCCATCTGGCTAGTCTGTGATTGGTCAGATCACCTCCCCAAACTGTTCAGCCATATTTTGCTGGGGACTGCCTCAACTACAGTGTGTTCATTTCACCCCTCCATCTGGGAAACAATTCATCTCAGCAGCAAAGAATCTGCTCTCAGGACATGGGTGCAAAGTCTCCTTCCACCCAGGAATCCCCCTCCCCACAAGTGTGTGCCCAGATAGCGACTGCTGCTTCACCTCCAGCTCCACCAGCTCCCATTGGCACCCAGTCAGTGGTGAAACACCAACACTGAGTTGATATGCAGAGTCCCAGGCAGAGCCTGTGGTGCTCACACCAGTGCCCCAGCACTGCTTCCCTGGGCAGCCCCCCTGAGCACACCATGGGGACTCACATCATCTTGACTCCTTCCCTGTCCTCGTGATTGATCTCTGCCAACACTGCGTTCATGTCGAAGTTTTTGGTCATTTCTTCTAAAGCATTTTCAGGAATCATATCTGTTAAAAAAAGGAGTAAGTTAGAGCAATTGGAGCTCCTCTCCAGCCTCAGAAAAGCAATGAAAAGTGCAGAGGCTTATGCTCTCTGATGCTCTCGGAGCATGTCGGGCACCATGGCCCTCCTGGCCCCACACAACCACAGCCAGGTACCTGCAGAGCAGCAGGGGGGTGGGGAGGGGTGTTCCCAGGGGGCCAGCTCAGTGGGGTGAGCAGTGACTGCTCAGCAAAGCTCTGCAGAGCACTGACCCATGTGGGGAGGAGGCTCCCAGGGCTCTGTACTCACGCTGGTGCCCAACGATGCAGTGAGCAGCCAACAGCTTCAGCGACGGCACCTCAAACAGCGCCTGGTGGAACAGGAGCTCCCGGGCCGTGGGGCGCCTGCCAGGGTCCTGCTCCAGACACTTCTGAATGAACTCCTAAAGACAAAACCCGTGTGAGACAACAGGCAATGGCAGCAGAGCCATTCCGGGCGCTGAGCCCCCGCTCACCCGCTGCAGGGGATCCTCCAGCAGCTGGATGGCACTGTTGATGGCCTCCTGCGGCACGTAGGACGACTCCCCGTTCCCCTGGATCTCCAGCACCGCCATCTGCAAACACAGAGCAGAGCATTGGACTCCAAGGACACCACTGCCAAGCATGAGATCACCACAGCCAAGCTGTTTGGGGGTACTTAAGGTCACATTTGGAGAGACAGAGAGAATGGCTGCCTCATTACAACAGCTTGCACCTAGAGACTGCCAGGGAGCCCTGGGAGCTCTGCCAGCAACAACCTGGACAGTAAGTGTCTCCATTCTGAATCTCACAATCCACTGGCCTGTCATTCTGTTTGATAATTTCATAATGAAGCGGTGACTGGATCACTGCCAGGATCTGACAGTGTCCCTTCTGGTTCTGTGAATAGCTCTGCATCACAGAACAAGAGCAAGCACACAAAACATCAAGAATGGGCTCCAGCCAACTACACAGACACTAATTCCCAGTTAGGAAAGGCTGGAAAATATTGCAGAGAATATCTCTGCATTCAGCTTAAGTTTTGTTTCCTAAAAGTTGCATCTTTCCACAGTTTTCTTCCTGCTTCCCTTATGGAATGTGCAGCACAGGTTGAGGGTTCCTTGTGTTGGCTCTTTCTGACAATTCTTTTCAGAAAATACACCTAACAACAACTCCCATTACCTGGATTTGCACCTACTGACTGCAAGGACAGAGGAAGCACAAAGCTGCTATGACTGGGTATGTCAGACACATCGACTGCCATCAGCACCTCTATCAGATAGGCACAGGATGGCCCAGAAAAAGTGACAGACTACAGCTGTCCTCAGCTCCAGACACCTCAGGCACTGAGCACATACAGAACAGTCAGCAGCAGTGACTATTCCTTCCATTCAGTGGGTCCCACTTCAGGACTGGCCAAGACCCGCTAAGTAATTCATTACCTGTTAGGAATTTCAGAAGAACTGCAAATCACTGACCCATTTGCTTCTCAGTGAGGCACTTGGGGGAGCCTCCATTGGGATCCCTCCAAGGCAAAGTGCACTTGGCTCTGAGCAAGAAACAGACTTGTCACCGAGCAAACCCACCCATGGCCACAGCCTTTCCAGAGCTATCTCTTTCCTCAGATTCATCATCTCTGTCCCACAGCCCATATTCAACACTTACCTCCAGTGCACACATCCCAAAGGAGTAGATGTCCACGGCAGTGGTGACATTGGCAACTTCTGTAACATAGAAATAGCACTGTTATCAGTCAGCTCTGCACTCAGCAGCACCACTCTGCACCAGGCTTCTCCATCCTCTGCTACCAAAAAACAGAGATCAAGCATTTCAGCAGGCAAATGGCTCAGAACTGTTAATGTGGCATGTGTCAGGAGCCTGGAGCTGAGAACAAGGTGCAGAACAGCTTGGAAGCATCATTAAGGCCAAAAAGACCCTGGGCTTGCAGCCACAGCCACACCATACCTCCATATTCCGGGGCAAAGAAGTGCAGGTTCTTCTGCTCCTCACGACAGGTCTTCACATGGTTGTTAATTGTGTCTGGTGCCACTAGAAGAAAACCAGGAATGCTTAGGATACAGGAGACCATAGCCCATCCTGGATGAAATCCCAGGGAACACCTGCAACTCTAGGTCCTTGGTGCCCAAAGGGGCAGAATGGTGGCAATAAGGTGACTCTTCAAAGGCCTCATCTCTTGTCACCTGCCCTGATACATTCCTGCATTGCTTCCTTGGCAGCTTAGCATCACTCTCCAGAGGAAAACCTGGAGACCACAGCTGCTGCCTACTGGGAAGACAAGCTGGGAACAACTCCCAGTTGAAATGCCTACATTCAATCAGATCTATAGCATTTGTCACAAGCAACTTGTTCAGAACAGCAGCCTGAGGAACAGCTGGCAAAGTCACTGCAATTGGTCACCACCTCGGGGTTCTGGGAGGCTGGACCTACCAGGCATCTCTTCACATATCGGGAGGATCCTGATGCCAAAGTATCTCCTGACAATAATCAAGCCAAGCTGCTGAAGGAGGGGAGGTGACCACCCAGACAGCAGAACCTCCCAGCAGCCCATACCTCCACAAACCACTTGGAGCTATGGGGAGGAAATAACTCACAGCCACAATAACAGTGAGCAGAGCACAAGTATGGACCCCCATGAAAGATCAGCCTTTGGGACAGCCACCTCTGCAGAGACTGCAAACAACTCTCCAAAACTACACAGCTGTCTCTGCCAGGGATAAACACTGAGGTAGGTGGGGAGCACAGAGCCACCACCCATTTGAAGCTCTACTGTCACACTGGAATGCACCCAGTCCCAGAGCCTCAGGCCCATGTCCCACCTGGTCATCCTCCTGGACAATCCAAACCGGTCCTGGTCTGTACTCACTCAATGTGGGCTGACACAGGACGTGCCAGACCACTTGTATTTTTCCACACCAAGGAGGATTCCCAGCTGAGTGACTAGTTACCAGTCTCAGAGGAAAGATGTTCTTTGGGCTCTAGTCAGACAAGAGGGATCTCCCTAGGTAACTCAGCTCAGCCTTGCTGTGTGGCACATACCAAATCATATTACCTGATCTGAGCACTGGAAGCAGAGCTTGTCCCAATAGCTAGGGGCTTCTTTACCAACCAACCATTCACAAGTAACTGCTTTCTGTTCCCTGTGTTAGCTCTGATCCTGGGACTCCAGCAAGATGACTTCATTCCTAAGCAGCATAAGCAACATTCTTTGCCATCTCCTAGGACCTGTTCTGTTTTCCCAGTGACACTGACTGTTTTAGACAAGTTCTAGCCATGGCTGTGCACAATCACACCAGTTCTCTCTACTGGGGACTCTGACCCAAAGGGTCTCAACACCCCCCACATGACAAGCAGCTCAAAGCCTCCCCCGAGGAGCCAGCAAATGCCTGATCCTTGTCAGTACCCAAATGATGAGCTCTGGACTTCTATGCACCGTTGTATTTTGCAAAAAAGAATCAGTTACAACTGGAGTTTGTCCAGTCCTCTGGACTGGACAGGATGTGTTCCTGTGCTGCTGGAGCCAGCCCCTTAGCCCCAACCCTGTCACCACGCATCCATCCAGTGCCAGACTTGGAACACAGAGTACAGCACCTGTGGCTTGTCCAGCACACTGGGTTCTCATACCAGGCCTTCTAAAGAAAGTATTTAAGGCTTCAGAAACCCTTCTTGTTTAACATCAGATTTATATTGTTGTTTATGGGATCCTGGGTATCTCTGTGCCCAATGCAGTGTACAGGAGCTGAGTTATCACACAGATGTTAAACCTGCAGCTACTGCAAGCATGTCAGAAGGATTCCCAGTGGTGAACCAGACAACCTGGGGAGACAAAATAACTTATTTTTTAAATCTTCTATTTCTTCTGCCTTTCTTATCAGTAAAACACATTGTAAGAGGAAACAGGAACCAAAAACTCAACAACCTGGTCCTGCCAAATATGGAGCAGAATGAGTCAAGGATAAAGTCACCCTCCACACAATGTTGTGATCGGCTTCATTTTCCAGTGTGTCTTTAAAACCTATTAATACCATATGTTGGATGGCAAAGGCCAGTCCACTATCCAGGCACTCTGTTCTCAGCTCCTGAGCTCATTTAAGGACAGGGATGAGGCAGTAATCAATCACAGAACAGATTATGAACAGAAACCTCAGCAGTGACAGCACTCCCATACCAGACAGGCAGGTAGAATGGAAGCCCAGCCTCCATCTATGGTGTCCTTAATGAGGTCCAGCCAGCCTTGATAATGAGTTACTCTGCATCCAGGTCCTACAGACCTTCTGCAGTAACACCAGCATTTCCAGAAAGAACCGAGCTCACACTGTCTGTGGGAACTTCCAACTCAGATACACAGAACTGACACACAGGCAGCTCTGAATTTGTTGCTGTGGGTCAGCCAGGGACCTGTTCCCTCTGATACTCTTGTCCTTGTGCTTTGTAACTTGCTGAGTCCCACTAGAGTGTTTTTCCATCACTGTTGTAGAGATTTGGCTCTGTAGCTGGGTTTGATCAGCTACACTTGGCAGGGAATCTGCCTGTTCCAGCCATTTATATCCTAGCTCGTGTGCAGCTTGGCTGAAGTGACAGGCGTCACCTCACTACTATCACAGAGCTGAGGCAGCACAGGATCAATGATATCAGACCCCCAGAATCTCCTATGTGTCTCAGAGCTAAGCAGGGACAGCCCTGCCAGACACAGTCCTGCTCTATGCATCACTGACAGCACAACCTGCTTCTGAGGTCAGCTCTGAAAAGCTCCCTGCAGGTGTGTTCAACACAGCAGGCAGAAGTGCTGTTACAACTGTGACAGGATTTTAGATGCTAAGACAAGAAACTGTGTTTGATCTGGCCACTGTTGCAGGTCATCTTGGTGCATGGGTCACTTAGCACTGACAGGGCCTTGAGAGCTTCACCTGAGCCTACATTTTAAACCCACCTCCTGACTGTACAAGGTAAGAACACACACCTGAAGTTACTCTGACACATGCTGACCTGCCCAACTCACACAGGGCTGCTATGTGCTGCCTATTCCTGTATTCTCAAACTGGCTCCACGATGTGCATGGTTGGCTGGATGAAGGCTGGGGATGGTTATGTTAAGTGAGAGGAATGATGAAGACCACAAAGGAAAGTCAGATCACCAACAATAACAAATATGTCTTTCTCAGCCACAAGAAGGTGACTACAAGGGGCAGATTACAAGACACAGCCCCATGGGATTGACAACTCTGGTGTACAGTTATCAGAGATTCATTTTAGAAAAAGATTCAGCCAAATATGGTGTCTGAGCAGGGCAGGTCATAGGAAGAGATGTGAAGCACAGCAGAGGGTAGGACAAGCAACCTGTCTTTGACAAACTGAACTCAATCTGACAACAAAAGCATAAAAAGAGATAATTGGCATACCTATAGGAACATGCTGTAGCTGGTCAGACTTCTCAAACCCTCAGGAACATGCAAAGAGCTGGCCAGAATAAGTGGACAACCTGTGCACCCACTGGTTGTGAGCAGTGCCAGCCAAAGAGGCAATGGGGGCATTCCTTCCCAGCTGTCCCCAGAGCAGGTTCAGCAGAGGTGCCTGGGCTCTGGAATGCTCCATGCAGCAGAGGACACTTCCCTCTTGTGCAGCGTCCATCTCACACTCGCCCTTATTCTGCATTCAGAACTTCCTCCTCGCGGGCAGGAAGGACAGCCTGTCCCACAGAGCTCCCCACGGCTCTGCCTCTGCCCCTGCAGCAGCCACTGTCAGCATGCTGCAGAGCAGAACACGCCTGCTCCTCAGCAAAGGGCTCAGTGCCCTGCCCAGCAGAAGCAGGGGGACACCAGGTGTCAGTGAGAAGGATAAACAACTGAGCTTTTAGATTATCCCAGGCTTGCTGTGCAACCCATCAATGGCACAATTAACTGCTGTACCACCAGGGACCCAGAAATTATCAACTGAACCCAAGACGACCTCTGCAGCTATAAAGGGGTGACCACAGGGCCAGGAGGGGTATGAGGCCACATTATTGTCCCCTGCACTCATATGCCCCAGACACTTTCATTCCTGCAAAAGGGTACAAGACTGCACAAACCCACGACGTTACACAGTTTGCTTTCTCCGCACACAATGATGACAAAAGCTTTTTTATTAGGGAGGGCAAGGTCTAGAAAATAAGGAACTAGGAAGCTATTTGGCACAAAAAGAAGCATACAGCCATTAAACAAGGAGTCAAACAGGAAGAAGTGTCAGATTTATGCTGATCACAGAATAAAAGTTCCCTACAGCCCTCAGATCTCTATCAGGGATTGCAAACAGTGCTTGCAAAATGTTTGCAACACTGAGTCACTAGAAGCAACAGAATTTTATTATTTTTAACAGTTGAGTAGCATTAGCTGAAGGGGCAAATAGATTCAGTGTATGAAAAGTTCACTACACACTGTTCCCAGTGCCAGGTAAAGCTCCTTATCTGCTTACACACATATGCACCCCTGCCACATCGACTGACACTGCTTCCCAGCAGGAAGCCAACCTCTGCTAAAACACTGCCCATGGTTCACTCCAGAGGAAACACTGCTGGAGCAGAATCAGTGGTACTGGCAACAGAGAGTCAATGTCACACAAAAACTGGAGAAGGCTACTCTCCACAGAAATAAATGCAGAATCAAAATCACGGCATGGTTCATGTGGGAAGAGACCTGTGGAGGTCACCTTGTCCAAGCCCCCTGTTCCAGCAGGGACACCCAGAGCTGGCTGCCCAGGACCATGTCTAGATGGCTTTTGGGTAACTCCAAGGATGGAGACTCCATCACTGCCTTGGGCAACCTGTGCTTGTGCCACCACCACACTGAGAAAGCCTGGGGTGGGGGCCAGGAACATGCCCTCCCTCCTCTGGCCAGGCTTTGCCTAGGGCAGCCCAGGGCATCATCAGCTACTTTGGGGCGAGGGCACACACTCCTGTCAATGAGCCACAGAGGGACATGATCACACTGTGTCACATTTCTCATGAAGCATCAGGTGGTTATTTTTATATTTAAAAGAATACTCTGGGTTCTAAGTTGATGTGTTTGACCACATCCATTACATGGAAGCAGAAAGTGGAAGTAGGCAGAACAGGAAAAACAAGAACAGATAAAGAAGAGCTGAAAGATTAGTACCTGCCAATCCTGTCTGCATGCAGGCTTTTAAGAAGGGACTTAGGAGTTTATTGGCACTTTATCTGGAAGAGTTCATGATACAAACAACTTCATCCCTAATAAAGTGTTGAGAGATCTGAAATCTGCACCTAAAACCAAGTTCCATGTTGCAGACCAGAAGAATGAAGGTCTCACTGACCGTGCAAACCCCTGCTTGGGCTACACCATCTAACTGCAATGCAATATTGATATGAAAAAGATATACATCTTCACATCCCAGTGCAAGAATTACAGGCAATCAGAAAAAACAGGAACAGACATTCACTGAAATGCTACAGACTGAGCTACTCTGGAGGAATCATCTACTCCCAGGAGACAGACACAACACTTGAAAACAAGTCCTGAGAAACATGACTGTGAAAATGATCTGTAGTGAGCAGCTCTGCTTAACAGAAACAGGGATTGAACAAAAATAAATGCACATTCTAAAATGCAATTAGGGCCCACAAGTTCAAGAATTTCAAGTACAACTTCCCCAAATTTCAAACTCCACATCTGTGATTATTGTTGTTCCACAACATGCCAAAGGGACCTTGGGAGACTTAACCCACAGCAAAGCTCACCCTGTGGAAGCAGGTGTCAGAGTACAAACACTGCTTGGCCCACACAGTTCCAGACCTAAACCACAAACCTGTCCAGGTTGAGAGGGACCTCTGGAGAAGACAGCTCACTCCCCTGCTCAGGCAGAGCCAGCCACCACAGGCTGCCCTTGCTTGTTTGTGTTTAAGTGATCTTTTCAGAACTGGCACAAAGGAGCTTCCTAAACTGCTGAGGTTCCTGAAGCCTTCAATCAAAGGACCCTGAAAGGAGAAGACATCTGCAACTGCTGTGATAATATTAGAATGGGTAAATGAAGACCTGGATGATTATAATCCCCATACCCATTGGGAAAGCCACATAAAAGCAGAGAAAAAACAGAGCCAAACAAAACTGAAGCAGCAATGCCTTCAATGCAACACAATGACCTCAGAAAATGGATATTTCATAACCTGGAGCTCTAAACTGAGACATTTAAACCTTTAAAAATATCTTATTTAACTGAAAACAACAACCAGTCTAGACGATCATAGTTTTCTGGTGTTTTCATGAATGAGGTGAATCACAGCAGCACATAGAGGGTACACTGAGCTAGGGAAGTAAGTACTAGGAGCAGGAGCCAGTTTTTAAACCTTCCACAAAATAAAAATGAGTTTATTACTATCACAGCATAGAAGGAGGAAAATCTTTGCAACAAGGCCACCAAGGTCACTACCACTAAATGGACCTTAAAATCCTACCACCCTCCCCCAGACACACACACTGAACATGTGGCCAGCGGAAGGCACCTGGAACTTCCAACAGACAGAACCCATGGACTGCCACTCACCCATGGCTGCTACTTCTACCCTGACCTCTGTGCTTACACAAAAACTCAGGGCAGATCTGTGGAACTGTTTCTGCCATTCTAGTAATCACAGCAGCAGCTACAGCATTGTTCCATTATAATTAACATCAACCTTATGCTTTTCAACCCAGTTTGTTCCATGGTTTCTCAAGAACAACCCAAACGAGAAGCATCTTCACTTGAACACAGGCTTTTGCACCAAGAGCCTCACAGATAACACAGACTCATGGCAGACAAAGCTTTAAAAAAAAAAAAAAAAAGCCAGTCCCCCCAAAAAAGTAGCCTGGATCTGACCTTGGACTTTCTGAAGCCTTCTAGACAAAAAAGTTCCACTCTAAACTATTTCCTTGCCCAATCTCATTACCAGCAGCACCTGTAGTCACCGACAAACCTTACTAATATCTGCCTTAGTTTTGCCAAGTTTCTAAGGGACTAAAAATGTTTGGCATGGTAGAATGTGCTTGACTCACACATAAAAACACAGAGTTAGAAAAGATGAAGTACATTAATTCATGTTGCATCTTCCTAAATCAATGCCTACATGCCATTTTTATGGCAGATTTTTCTGTCTAATGACTTCAATTATCCATTATTTTCCCTTTAAAATCACACTTGCCATAGTTGAAAAAATAAAAAAGCCAGACCCAAGATATCCTACTAACCTCTTATTTCTACATTACCGCAGGTGTCTGTTAAGAATGTGGAAACCAGCATGACATTTAAAAATCAGGCAACAAAATCCAAGGGAGTGAAGTGATGACTAAAATAAGATTAGTTATGAAAGCATGTCACTCACAGCCTCATTAGCTCAATGCTCAAGCGAAACAGGAGCCTTACACCCTGTATTTAGTGTTTTCAAACGCTAAATTACAGTTCAAGATCTAAGGCTTAAACAATTCCCAGCCCTCGTATCAACAGTACCAGGTACAACAGACTGTTAGAACAAGTTCACAACTAACCATCCAGGAAAGCTCAGTATTCCAAAGCCATCTGGTGCTGTTCCATGGCAGATGAGGTACCACAGCATTTCCTTATGTCTGCACAGTGCTGGCTCAGGCTTCTCCTGCCCTTCCAGAACCAGGGCCTTAGGTTCTGCTCACAGGGGTGACTTGATTTTGGAGAAATGGCTGGCCAGCCTTCAGCCTTGCTGTCCTCAGTGTGGCTGAGCCCAGGCTCTGTCAGCTTCCCATTCTGTGGGCTTTTTCCTGGACCAGTCTGCTTGCTGCTGCTCTGCCATCCTGCCCAGCCTGCGGCCATCCCCAGGGACACCTGCTCTCCTCAGGACTCAAGCCCTAACTACATCACCATTCCCCCTCAGCTACACCAGATCCCAGATTCAGCTTTCCGGGAGCCTTTGATCAGCTGGGATGCAGAGTGGCACCACAGGTCCTCCCACCAACACCTGGAAGGCACAGAGCCCATCTGGTCAGGCCCTTCCCCTTTCCACCACTCGCAGCTGACGGTTGGTAGGTTCCCAACTCAGTAGAAACAAACTCTAACCATCGATAATAACCCTGATGGCAAAAAATAAAATAAATCATTATTTTGAATGCAAACATGGTGTTCTATGCAATAGAGTTACAAATTGCAGCACTCGAATCCTTCTCTGGCTCCCACCAGCCCGACTCCCTCCTCATATGCACAGATCTCCCCAAAACCAGAGATTTGTCTGGGGAAACATCAATAGCCAAGCTTACTTCATCCCAGGGACTCATGTGGGGCAGGACAGCTCTGGCCATCAGGAGCCAGACACATTCACTGAAACATTCATCTTAAAACCAACACATCTAAGGAGTTCAAACTACAAGCAAGCAATTGGATAGCCAAGCACACAGTGGGGGCTAGTCCAGGGCTGGGTCCCAGCCAAGGGCAGCAGAGCAGCAGCAGGGAAGAGCCTAGTGGACGTGGGAAGTTCAGCTGGGAAGAGCTCAGAACAAGGCATGGCTTGTTGACATGCAGGAGCTGGCATGCACGGGGCCCGTGGACTAGCACACGCTAAGAACATGGAGAGGGAGAAAACTAACAACCAGGAGACTTCACAAAGGGCAGTGCTCCCTCTCTGTAAGGCTCTGGCCAAGAGCACAAGGAACAGTTTGCATCCCAGCACAGAACACGAGCTCTCCAAGCAGGATGCACCTAAGCCAAACAGTTTTACACACAGCCTTATAGCAAGGGAACACTGTAGATAGGTCAGTGTGTATGTTTGTGTGTTACAAATATAGATACACACACACATATATATATAAATATATATATACAGATACACACAGAGATAAAATCATGTACATGACATAAGTGGAGTCACATCACAGGAGCGGAGAAGTTTGCTCACCATTAGCAAATATCCTATGAAAGACTGTTGTAACAGAGCAGCCCGTGAGCGGGAAGTAAAACGAGATAAAGTCAATGAGTTGGTGAACAGCAAAGCACTTACATCCATAGAGACAGCTGGGTCAGAGTCAGGGCACACAGGGACAGGACTGAGCACCAGGCCCTGCCTCCAGCCACCTCTTCAAAAGAAATTTACCTAAGGAACATCAGAATTTCTACCTCAGAACCAGACCGGGCAGGGCATCTCTGACCAAGCAGAATATTATGGCCAACTCTGAGACCAAGAAGCTGGAAATTCTGTTCTTCTGTGAGTGTCCTAGAGTCCCTTAGCCCCACCCATCCCACCCCCTCAGCAGAAAATTCCCTTTCTCTACATCCCAGCAGCTTCTGGCCACAGATCTCAGCAGAAGAACCCACACTTACACACCTGGCCCCATGATGCCACAGCAGAGCTAATACCCGCAAGAGCCCGGGCCCCATGGCCTGGGATTGAGGGCAGACTCTGAGCAGACGCAACTAAATACAGACTGAGTCCAAGGTCAGGTGTAATGCAGACAGGAGAGGTGCACAGCAGCAACATCTGGAGGCACAAGTCGGAAATCTGCACTGCACTCCACGGAGCTTCCTCTGTGCTCCACCAAGGTCTTGCTCAGCAGATGCTGACGCATCGCTGTGTCTCAGGGGCACCAGGGGACACTGAGACCCTCCAGCTTGAGGCCTCCCTTCTGCCGAGGCACTCCAAGAGCTGCCCAGAAGGATTTTTAATTCAAACACATCACTTCTTACCACCTGTGAATGGTTCTTATACTGCCAGTGAGAATTCCAAGAACAGCTCCCAACAATGCAGACACAATCAGGCAGCAGCACCAGGCACCCTCTCTGTACACGCTGCTCTCCCCACACTCAGAGCATCTACAGCCTGTCCCAAGAACACACCTGGCAGCACATCCCCTTGCTAAACAGCACAGACACCCACCGAGGCACCAGTGTGTTGCACGTGGGTTCTGTGAAGAGTACACAGGGCACAACTTGGACTTATCACAAGGAATGCTTTCATCTGACCACAGCTCCACAAAGCAGGTGGAACATTCCAGTCTCTGGGAACACCAGTGGCAAGTTTAGGAGCTGTAAGCATCTTTCCTATCCTCATCACAAGTTCTCCAAAGCTCCCCACTTATTTGAAACTTACTCTCCTTAAATCTATTAACTCTGCACTTTATGGCACTGAAAAAAAAGGTTAGCAAATGAATGGATTATGGATGGCTTTTGCATTTAAGCAAAATCCTTCCTCCTTCCCACTCCCTTTTTCTTCCACAGCTGACCCCCAGCACACATATTTACACACTGAACAGAGAAACAGTGATCAGTCCAGCCAGTGCACATGCTCCTGCATCTGAGGGAGCAGCAAGGAGCAAAGGGCTGCTCCCACACCTGAACGTGTGTCACAGGAACCACTACCAGACATTTCTAGTGTGGCACTGCTCTCCCAGCACATCCTCCCTGGGCAGACAGCAGGATGCCCTGCAGTGCACACCAGCAGCTGCCTTAGCCAGGTTTTTGCCCCACGTTCAGCAAGTATTCTCTTTGCCAAAGTCACAGGGAGAGGAGCTCTGGGAGCAGCACCCAGCGCAGTACTGGGGACAGAGACAGCATGAAAGCACAGAACACAGTGCACTGAATCCTTGTTCCCCATAAATCCATGGAAATTACCGCCCTGCTGCTTTTAAGTAAACATAGGGAAATGCTCAGATACCAACCAGCTGTACCGAGTAAGGAAAGGAAGCAGCAAACCTAAGTCTGGCATTGTCAGTGACCCTGGAGCAGCTGTCATTCCAGGGCCCAAACTCAAACCCAGCCCATCTGGCACTGCGAAGGCAGCAGTGCCAGGGAGAAAGGCCCAAGCTCCAGCACAACCAGCAGTCCTGGGGATGTAGCTTTGCCTCTTCTGGTTGGGTGGGCACTATAGAAATAGGAATACATCCTGCAACACTGCCAACTCTAATTCCAGCCTGCACTGGAGCCACAGCTTTCCCGTCTGGAGATTCCTCTTCTGACTGCAAGTCCACTTGCACTCACTTCTTTTTTTAAGTTAGGAAAGGACCATAATCTTCCAGATAAATGACTTCACTTCTGAACATGAGGTGACCCAGGCAGCCCAGAGCTATGGAGCAGAGAGGTCTGCTCAGGAACAGCTGCACTTGAGCACTGCAGCTGCACAGTCACACTCCAGCACATCCTGCAGCTGTAACAGCACAGACATCCACTACTCCTGGCATGAGCAAATGTGTGACTGCCATGTCCCTCCTGCTGCACCTGACAGAAGCAAAGTTTTGTGAAACTGAAGGGAGCAAAGGTGTAACTGTGCTGAGGCCACCATTTGTACCCCGCACCTGAAGAGCCACCTTCCTTCTACAAAGCCTCTGAATGGCACCACTGGAGTTGCATGCTCTGGGCACAGCAGGTCTAATGACCCGCAGGATCTCACTCTGGTGAAAGCCACAGCTCCAATGCCAGCTCCATGGGTTTGGTTTTACAGACAGCACTGGCTGCCCCGCAGAAAGATGGCAGCTGCATGATACTTTGAAACTAAATTAAAAAAGGTAGTTCTTGAGTACTCAAGTCTTCCTATCAGTCTGAACTGAATGCCAGGGAGTTTGCCAGTACACAGGTACTAGATGTAAACACTCTTGGAAATCTCTCCCACTTGGACAAAGTCTAAAGTCTGTGTGATGACGTGATGACATCAGTCTGTATGACAAGCAAATCTCTCCAAGTTTACAAGGCAGGTTGGGAGCAGAGTGCTTCTTCTGCCATGATCCTGTCTTCCTGGTTCAAGCACAAATCTGCTACCCCAATTCTGGAACATAGCAACAACACAGGAATTCTTTGATGGGAAGAAAAGCCACAGGTCTGCAGCTGATGGAGAGGCTATTTCTGGATGACAGGTGATGCAGAGCCTCTTTCCCTGTACGCTGCCACATCAAAGCAGAACTCACACAGACAACAACTCCAGGAAAGCAAAGATCTACTCCACAGATCGAGAATACTTGCAGAAGTTGAACAACAGGTAGCAAAGCTGTCCCTTGAAAGGTCATGTCAAGGTGTGACGTAATGCATCCTGACTGCAGACAGAGTTTTAGAGACATGGGAATAGCAGGAAAAACCAGAGCATGCAAGGATGCATTGCACTGCCAGGAACATCACTGCTTACTTACGAAATAAACCATTTCCGCACAGGGTGGCTGCCCAAGCAGGGCATGTCTGTGCCAATCAGGTGCAGGGCAGCTCAGCGGCCTGAAGGCAGGCCCATGGGAGGGACACTGCATAAGGATGTCAGGACAAGCCACTCGCTGCAGTCAGAGTCTGTCCACTTTATTATAAACGTGGGTTGCTATACAAGCAGCACTCTCAGGGCCTCGGTGGACACAGCTCCCCAGGCAGCTCCCCGAGCTCCACAGTGCTGGGAGGAGAACTCTGTGAGCATTAACATGAAAACCTGCAGGGTAAACCCACAGATGATGGGCCTACAAAACTTCACAGTTTCAGGTGACATGTTCATTTCCTGCATCATCCCCTTGAGACAAAAAGTTAAAGAAGAGGCTAAAAAGGCAAACAGTACCCCAGTATCAGTCTTTCCTGCACCTGACAAGGGCCCAATCACCAGTGAATTCTGCTCCCAGTCTCTGGCACATCTGATGTGGACAAGCACATGTACACACATGCCTGTCATGCCATGGAACCTGGAAAGGAGTAGATGCCTTTTTCTGTTTGGGCAGTCTGTCTGATAGGCAGGGGCACCCCCAGCAAGCATTACCTGACCCGATTTTGATCAGTCCGTTGTGCTGGATGAAGATGGTGTCACAGGTCAGGTTGCCATGAATGATGGGGGGATCACAGGAGTGGAGGTAGCTGGAGATGCAGAAGAAAGCACTGGTCAAGGCCTTGAATCCCTCCCTTCACCCCTTCCCAACTCAAGCAACATCAGAAGAGAACAGGAGAGCAAAGGGCACATGCCAGGGATTTACATGGATTTAAAGTAGCCAGGAGGTACAATTCCATGACTGTACATCAGCCTCCAGCTAGGTGAGAACCAGGAATAAATAGAAATTGTCTCTAATGAACAATCTCCCTAACATGGTGGGGAGGGGGAAGAGAAAGCTTTCTCTGATCAGTTCCCAAGAAACTCAGGGTACCAGAGGTAACGACACAATTTCATCCAACCCAGTACTGCTGAATGGATTCTAAAAGGGTTAAAACTTCATACCAAAAATATCAGAGCCTTACTCTGTCCCTACTCAAAGGGAACCAAAGAGACACTTAGGGCTATAAACACACAACTGGGTATGTTTGCCAGCAGACACAAATGAAGCTTTTCAGTGCTGGGTCCCAGGTACACTCTGTTTTTGCATCTCACTCTGCCTAGGTTTATGTTAGCAGCTGGCACAAATGAGGACAGTCAGCTCCCAGAAGCTTATTAGAACCCCAACTATTCACCAACATCTGTAATTTAGTCAAATGACACCAGTTTTCTCTATGGAGTGAAAGCCATGCTCTGTCATCCAGGCTATTGTTTTTCTAAGGTTCTAATTAACTACTCATCATCTCTAGCTCAGGTGGAACAGAGTTTTTAAAACCAAAAACACATTCTACTCAGCTGTATTGAGCTAAGATGGCTGCAGAAGATGTGCATCATCAAGAAATGTACACACACATCTAACAACACCATGCCTCAATATCCATGAATCCACTGCCTGCAAAAGGGCTGCAGCCTGCCAACACTATGGAAGTTTTTCTCAGACCTCTCACATGGAACTTGATTTCCCAGTCATCTCTGCAACACCCTCCTGACTGTGGTGAAACCCTGGTTTATAAAGCTGGATACTCTGGAGAGCTCCCTAATACTTAACTGCCCCACTCACTGGCACATCAGTCCTGACTGCTGGGATCTCAAGGTCAGCACCCCACGTACCTGAGAGCAGAGAGGATCTGGGTACACCATCGCTTCCATGCCTGCAGACACAAGAGGAAAAGGATAAAAATCATCCACAAGGAGCTAATCTATAGTGCTGTGATTCACAGCCCACTTGTAGGAAGGAATACACACTCCAGCTTTTACTCAGTGCAGGTGTAAAGAATCAGTACTCTTATGGTCAGCTTGTTTCTACACATCCCCATGGGTCCAGAAAAGCACCTGTCCTCCACAGTCACCCATGCACAGACACCTTCCTCCTTTCCTGTGAGGGCCCCTGGAGAGGGACATGCCTGTCACATCACACCTGAGAAGCTGCAGAGCTGCTGGCAGCAAAGCAACCAGCACCCAACTGCTGTCCCAGAGAACCTGCAGCTGAAGTAGGTTACAGGGACATGGGGGACCTGCAGCAATGTGTTATCACCAGTTCTCATTGGGATCCTCTGCTGAAAGGGCTTTCCAGGGGCTGATGGCTCTAAAGGAATATGGTCATACAGGAAAAAAGAGTTACCTTTTCATTCATAGTTTTGTGGTTTTTCTTTGTCTTCTTCAGGAACTGTTTCAAGCTCCCTGAAGACATGTACTCAGTGATGAAGATCACCTGTGGGGCAGTAGGACACATTACCCTCCATCTTGCTAATTACCTAACAACACAAAATGAGAACCCAACAGCCTGATGGCTGCACTTACCCTGGCCTTGTTCTCTTTCACATCAGCCCAGTATTTGTGGAACTTCACAATGTTGAGATGATCCAGCTGAATTAAGTTGTCAAACACCGCTTTAACTTTTTCCTTAACACCAGAAAGACAAAGACATGTCACATCAGAGACCACGCCAACCTATATCCTTCTTTCTTCTTGAGTCTTGGTCCCCTCAAACACCAGGGTATATGTCAAGCCCCTATGCTAAGAACAGACAGCATCCCATTTCCTTCTGCACTGCATCTCAGCAGAGTGGGGCTTGACTGCCACATCTCACGAGCTCATGGAAATAGCACAACAGTTTTCCAGTACATTTCCTGTACAGGCCAGGCTTAAGCCAAATTTGCTACATTTGAACATCACAGCACTCCAAACCCAGCCAATAGTCCATACAAAAAATCCCCAGTATCCATAATCCCACCCTAGGGCAAGGTATGTTTCTCGCATCCTGTTGGGAAACACATCAACTTACTTCCTGAAGCTTAAAGTTCTTCCGCTCAGAAAACTGAACTTCATTCCAAACAACTTCCACACCTTCCTCCGTATCCATGGCCAGGTAGGCACTGTCAATCCCCGGGACATTGCGCTGGTTCACCTGGAGGGAAGGAAGGGTGGAGAGACCTGTGAGCTCTAAGCCAGCAAGACCAGATCGCTGCCACGCAGCACTCATAGGAGAATTATGAACTCTGCTCATTAACTTTTAATTAAATGAGAATTCCAGGACAGGATTTGCACATGTATCTTGGAGCAGGGCATACCCAAAACACAAGTCACTGTAGGCCACGTGAGCAGCAAGTCCTGAGCATACCAGTGGGAAAACCTCTTGAGTTTTAGCAAAGCTGCCTTCTGCCAACAATAGATTAGATTTTCATGGTTTAGGACACCTGTAGTTCATTCCACCACAAAAAACCCATTCCAACTATCACAGAAGTGATACAGAAATGTATCAAGAACTCAGATCCAACTTTGTGGAGGAATCCTCTGAAAAGTGATGATACCTGAAACTCAATCAAAGCAGAGAGGAGAATAAGAGGAAAGCTGCAGGTTCAGAGGTGGGAACCAATGACACAAGGAAAATCACTACAGTAATTTGTTTAGTAAATAATTGTAAACACTGACCCAGCAAAAGTACATCCACACCAAATATTGAAGACACAGATGAACACTTAAAGAGCAGCAAGGTAAGGGGAGGGGACTGAGAGTTTAGAGCCCAGCACTAGAATGGCAAGGGCTGTTGGAGGACATAAGGCTGAAAGATTTGCAGAGATCAGAGGTGAACCCTGCTCCCAGCAGCAAAGTTTTCCATAACAGTGTTTTTCTTCAGATACGTAGCAGCAATCAAAGATGTATTTGCAGCATTCAGAGATGCCACTTTCACATGATCAAATTTACCCAATTTCATCACTCCAGCCGAACTACTCTATCCCATTCTACTCCTTCAGTAGCCTGACAACACAGAGCGACAGGCCACCAGCATAGGTGGGATTCTTTATGATCTCCCAAGGGACTCTGAACAGGCCTGATGACATTCAATACCCTGACACTGCAGGCAACACACTGCAGTGACAAATGATGCCAAGCACAGTAAAACCAGAATGATACAGACTTCTCTGGCAACTGAGCAGTAAACAAGCATGACACAGCCAGCTGCAAGGCATGGCACAGGCAGGAATAAGGGATACAGGCCAGAATTACATAAGGAGAGCCTGAGCTACAGAGGTTAACTATGGAAAACCATCACAGGAGGTGAGAGCCAAGTACAAACCACCCCATTTCCTTCCACTTGAGCCACCTACATAACTGAGGGGTGAAAGGACTGAGATTTGGTTTAGGAAGATGTTCACATTCATCTTAAAAACTTGATTATGATTCTTTATATATACACATACACACACCCACATACTGATACCAACAGGCCAGGCCTGTTATGTTTCATCATTAAAGGAAGCTGAAGGAATAAAATAATTAAGGATAAAACATTTATTCCTTCAAATTTTAGAATAAGCAATATCTTAGGGATGACAGCAGCATAAAATTGCCCAATACAATTACTAAAGCTGAACAGCAAAAGGCTTTAACTTCAGGAAGGTTTGAAGAAGCCCGAGGCAGCAGAAAGGCAGGTGTGTGTAAGCAGTGCAAGGACAAGGTAACAGCCACCACACCGACACCCAGTGCCCCTGCATCCCTTCATCCCTTTGGAGTCTCTTCCTTTGTCCCACTTGCTGCCCATTCACAGAAACATCAAGGCTGGAAAAGACATCTAAATCACAGAGTCCAACAGTTAAAGGGCCTCTCTTGAAAGGCCTCCAGCTTTACTGGACTAAGTCCTCAAGTACTAGCAACTACTCAAAATCTGCCCCAATAATGCAGCTGGGGCTGTGGACTTGTCACATCTCCCAGTCCTGGCCAAGCTCCTCAAGTGTAAATTATTTCCATGACTCATAGGCAATATTGCAGAGCACCAGATATGACACCAAACCCAGCTGACGTCACCGATGGCAATTCTGTTTCTCAGGAGATTCAACAGCTTGGGGAGAAGAGTAAAAGGGGAAAAACGCAGACAGACAACTGAAAGGCGACAGCAGATTCCTCCTGCTTGCCAAATCCCTATCCCACATCCCTCTCCATGTGCGGCAAAGCAGAATCCTAAACCCTCATGAAAGCACTGAGATAAAGTATTACTCTGGTGTTTGTCCCAGACTAGGCACCTTTTACACTCTGAGGAAGTGACCTGAGCCCAGCTTAGCCTGAATTTTTGCAGCACAGCAGAGGAAGCAGCTCCACACTACAAAAGTACCAACACAGCTCTGAGTCCATGTAAACAAGAGGCAAGGCAACTCAGGAAGAATTTCAAGTGAATTACTTAAAGGAGTATGGGTGGAGTGGCACAACAGCTCTAAGGGAAAAAAGTTTGGAAGTTAAATTTCCCTTTGGAAGGTTATTCCATTGTCCAGTGCATATTTTTTTCTATAGCTCTCAAACACCTGTGTATCTGTTGCTGAAAGAACACAGACTTTTGGAGAGACATTCCGTAGTTCACATGATCTGTCAATTAAACAAAAAATAAGCACAGCCTAAATCACAAGTGATAGTGATGAATCACAGTCTAGAAAAAAAAGGTATAAAAACTGGGGAAAAGTCCCCAATAACTAGAATATCAGCACAGAATGGACTTGCACATTGAAAAAGAGCTGAGGAGTGGCAGCACACCAGGCCAGACACTCACAAGAAGTCCCAGATCTGGTTCAGAGTAGCATGACTATGTTAACCAGTTTCCCATACCACTTGTTTAGCTAGAGAAATGTGAAAGCTCTGCCCAATCACCTGGCAAATGGTTGGGACTAGAGATAAGAGACCACCAGAGCCAGCAGCTGGGCCATGAGGAGCTCAGCTTTTCCTTGAGCTGTGGGGAAACAAAAAGCAGCAAATTTACCAACAGAAACTGAACAAAAAGGGCTCTCTGGGATCTGAGGCTAATCTGGAATGTAACACAATAAGGAATGCCAGGTCCACTGCAGGCAAAGGGAAAAGAAATCCAACAAAACAAAGAAACAATCCTACTTCATGTTTTAATTAAACTGGCACACAGGCCGTGACAATTGTAGTCACGGTAGTAAAATGCTTGAAAGGCTTTAATTCAACAAGAAAACTAAAATAGATAGTGTAATTTAACAGTGGCAAGGAAAGGAAGGTATTAGTTATTACCACGGCTGTACGGACCACCTCATGCAGCAACTAAACTGTAAGGAAAAGACAATGTGACCATCAGCAATATAATAATTGGTTTTTCCAGACACGCTGCAACAAGTAACAAGACCAAACACATCAGCAAGAAGTTAGCTGTTAACCCAATTGACACTTCTGGACCATTTAAAGACAGGGTTAAAAGTCCTCCACGTGTTGAAGTTCTCCCTCGCTGGTAACTTCACTGCACCTGTTCAGGAGATGCTGTGCTGAGACCCGAGCCAAAAGCTGACACATCCTTTAGGCACCCACAGGACGTGTCCCTGCCACCTCCCGTGGGTCCTGCTCTGTGCTGACCCGCCCAGCTGAGCCCTGCTGGGAGCCAGGACACCCTGCAGGGAGCCCAGGCCCCTCCTGACAGCCAGAGCTGCATCTGCTCTGCAGGAAAGGGGCAAGTTTTGAACCACTGCATGGTGCCACGTTGCCCGTGTCACACCACCATTCTACAGGCTGTCACCCAGTGGCTACCCAGCCTCTCCAAAAGCACTGTTCTGGCTAAACAACACACTGCAGGACAGACCTAACTACAAATTCCCGCTGGGTAACTCCCCAGGCAGTATATCAGCAGTTTACAAAAACATCAAAGTATGACAGGAGTAAAGGTGCTTTGAACAGAAGCAGCACCTCTGGATACAGTCACTGAGATTGGAAAAGTGCTCTCAGATAATTGAGTCCAGCCACTCCCCAGCACTACCAAGGCCACCACTAACCCAAGTCACAAAGTGCCACATCCATACAGCTTTCAAATTCCTCCAGGGATGGGAACTCCACCCCTGCCCTGGCCAGCCTATGCCAAGGCTGGACAATCTTTCAGGGAAGGAATCTTCCCTCATATCCAACCTGAACCTCCCCTGGCCCATCTTGACACCATTTCCACTTGCCCTGTCCTTTGCTCTCTGGGAGCAGAGCCCAACCCTCACCTGGCTGCAGCCTCCTATCAGAGAGTTGTAGAGAGTGAGAAGGTTCCCCCGAGCCCTCTTTTCTCCAGGCTGAAATCCCCCAGCTCCCTCAGCCACTCCTGGGGCTCCAGCCTCTTCCCCAGCTCTGTTCTCTTCCCTGGACATGCTCCGGTCCCCCAATTTCTCTTGTCGGGAGGGGCCCAGAACTGCCCCCAGGATTTGAGGTGCAGCCCCACCAGTGCTGAGTATCCCACAGGGAGACAGGCATCATTCCATCTATTTAATGGATACCAGAAATGAATACAAATTGCCTAATGCAAGACCAAAGGGATGAGTGCTCAGTTTCACTTGGTGCTTCAAAACAAACAAGCAATCCAGTGGAGTCCAAGAGCTCAATCACACCGAGCTATGTAAGGAGGAAGAGACAATAATTCTTCACCCCTAACTCCCAAAGGGAAATGGAAACAGCACAGCAAAATAAATAAGCGAGTGTGGAAGAAAACCCAATATCTGTAAATAAGCTCATTCAGACAGAAGTTTATCAGGAACGTTCTGGTAACTGCACTGGGGCAGTAAGTTCAGACGAGTGCCAGCAGTGTGAAACTCCCAGGAGAAAGGGAAAACCAAACAGGATAAACTCCATGTGAGCTACTCCCAGTCTGCTATAGCCCATCCTGCTCTTCAGTGATACTTTCACTTGTCAGAGAGATCTTCAAATCACTGCAGGTAACTGAATAACATCAGTCACACAGGAGGGATTGAAAGATCAGAACACTGAACAGAAAACGCCATAAAAACTGGTATACTGTGGAAGTACCAGTCTTGGAAACAATCCCTGAAGCCACATGAAACACTAACAAAAAGTGATTATTGCAAGTTTTCTGATAATACTGGAGAAAGCAGGCAATGAAGTGAGCAAACATCATGTTTTAAAGAGGACAATGAATACCTGATCTTGACACATATATATAAATTGCAAAGCTGACTGCCTTAGGATGTCAGAAGTAAAAATGGTTCCAAGGTGAGATTATGGATAATTTTGAGATGGAATAAGAGTATTTGGGTACACTATTCATGGGATGTTTGAGGGAAGTTCCAAAAGTGTGGAAAAAGAATGATCAAGATGAGTCTCAAGCCAAGCCCTGAGCCTGTACTGTCACCATCACCTGTACTGTTTTTTTGTTAAACTATTTTTCAAACTATTTTCTGTGCCAATGTGCTTCTCAATCTCAGTGTATGTGCACAGGCAAGCACACATATCTGAAAGCCAACTTCACACCAGACTAGCCAGAAAGTTGGGACAAGAGGTCTAGGGGTTGGATTTTGCAGAGACAGAGGGCCTGGGAGACAGGTACTAGATACCTGAAATGCGATTTTTCCTGAGCACTGATAAAAAGAAACAGGATACAGCTATTCCTGTCATCCACGTTACCATGGATGCTTGAAAATCACCATGGTTCCATGGCTAACCTACATCTGGTTGTGCCTCTGTCCATCAGGATTTGCCATGCAGCCTCCCTGCAGGCAGGGTCAGGAGTCAGAGCCAGCACATGACCTCTCCCCTCTACTGGCCCAGCAGGAAGCCTCTTCCCAAGCCTAAGCTCCACCAAACCTGTGGCAGCTGTCAGGATACCACGATCACTGCCTGGGCTTCCCAAGGCAGAGGGCTGACAAGGGAAGGCTTTGGTGCTGCTGCACAGACCACAGTATTTTTAGAACAGTTCTGTAAGGAATGCAGAGAGAACTCCATCCCTCGGTCGCAGGCAGCCAGAGTGTGACCAGCACCTCCAGCCTCCCAGGAACACTGGGAGAGCAGCAGCCAGCCACCCCTGCTCCAGCCACTGCTGCAAGGAGGGAGTGCCAGCTGTCCGTCACAGCCTGTGAGCAAGGACAGAACGGGGCTGTGACAAAAGCTCAGTCCCCTCTGCACCCTGGAGTGCCCCTCAGCTCATTCTGGCACATCCCAAGGGCTCACTTCTTTCAGGAAGCCCCGCAGGAGCTAATAAAAATGTTAAAAGACTTCATACACTCCCTTCTTCTTAATACCTTCCCTATGGTCAAGGAACACTATAAAAACTACAGCATAGCGTTAGTTTTCTCCACCAACTGGAAAAAAAAACAGATCCATTGTCAAAGCCTGTCAGGAAGCTGGCAGCCCTCTAAGCGCCAGCTTGCTTGGAGGACTGGTGCTTATCTTTTACTACCTCAGCAAGTTTCTTTCCAGTCACAACAGAGGCTGAGAAAACCAGGCTCCAGCATCCCAGAATCCAAACACTCAGTCTGTTAGCATTTTTTCTCCAAGAATCCTGCACTCTGTCCCCTTGAAGAAATGTGAATCCAGAGGTACAAAAGTCACCAACCTCCTTCAGATGAAAAATGATTCAAGCAACTGAGACTCCCCCTAAAAGTGAGACGACAACAAAGAGATAAAGATGCAGCAGACCTAGCGTTTCACTCCTCTGAGTTCAGGTCCTCATGAATCACAGCTCTTTTCTTGACATTGGATAGTTACAGCATAGACTGAGAGCACCTGTAAGCCTGAGCACTGAAATCCAACTGTAATTCCAGCCATCAACAGCTGGGAAGTGCCAATCCAAATGACAGACAGATCTTCCATAGAAAAAAGAGAACCAAACTAATGGCAGTGCGCTGCCTAAATTAATTTTTTCAACTTCCAGTATCCAGTGAAGAACAGCAAGACATGCACAGGTGCATACTGTCTCAAACTCTGCTTGCTGAGTTCTGCTCCTGACCTGACACCCAGGCAGATGGAACTCCATCTATCACCCTGTTGTAGTCTGCACACCATTGTTAGGGAAGCTGTGAAGGGCTGCAGCTTTCATCTAGCTACCTGCCAGTGAAAAATCCCAGACAGAAAAACAAGAATTATTCAACATGGCAACCACTGCATGCTCAGCCACACTGACACATGAGGAGTGTGCCCAGAGATAAGGCAGAAACGAACCTCTTGATCTCAGCAGTCACTGAAGTGGGGCAGAAAGTGCAGCAGGGGAAAGTCCAGCAGCTGAGTTGGAAATGAGTTAGTAACACATCAGCCACAGAACAACGATCAGCCACAAGGTCACTGATGGCTATCAGGAACTGAAACGTCACCTTCAGCCACCCCAAAAATCCCCCTCAACACTTCAGAATCCGTGGGACAGATGCGCAACCCCTGAGCCTGCCATCAGCACAGGACAGCATGATCAGCACTGGGACGAGTTCCCAGATGACAGACAGGACATGAGCAGGGCTGCAAGAACAGCACAAGGTTCCTCCACTGCTCTTGAGCAGCCTAGCATATTCTCTGGGAAAGGGCAAAGGTATTTAAGCAGAGACCAGTGCTCATTCTCCTGTTTTCTCCCTCTTCTGCTCTCAGTTCCAGGCTTCACATCCTCGCAAAGTCTCCTGCACTGGAGAGCACAGCAGCACTTGATGAGAACAGCACCATCCCAGGCTGTGCCTCGTGAGGAGCCTACGGAAGAGGCAGCCAGACCCACCCAGGCCTGTCAGGCCTTTGCCCTCTTCACCTTGACAGACACGCTCACACACCCCCTAAAGGGGACCTGCTTGTGCCCACACTGACAGCATGACACAGATTCCTTTTTACTAAAGTATACTGCGAAGATGTCAACAAAATACTTCTTAGAAAGTCTTGGCTAACACAGTCACATGATGTTTTCCTCCCCAGAAAAGGTACATGAAGAAACTTGGTCAATAGAGAGCTATCACACATGACAAACCCAAGGACATCCCCATCTAGGAAGGGTTGAGTCTCTCCTACTCACATGAACTTGCCAAGCCAAACACCATAATACTGGGCTGAAAATAAAGATTCCACTGCAGCAGAGCACAATTTTTCCTATAGTTATGGGTCATCCATGTAGCTTCCAGGAACAGCAGGCACGAAGCTCTCAGTTTCAGGTTCACCAGCAGAGAAGCTTCAGGAGGCTAAACTTGACCTGCTAACGTGGTGCTGCAATCCTGTTCCATTAGGAAGTTTCTATTCCTAGGAGGCACAGCAGATAATTCTCGAGATACTTGGACAACCCAAGAAAAGTAAGTTATGTATGCATGCTGCCTACAAGAAGGAAACGGAATATTACTGCAGGACAGCAGAAAGAGAGGGATTGGTTTGTCAAGGAGAGCCACCAGAAGGGAGCCAGGCAAGCACAGACTGGGAGACCCCATCAGCCCTGTGACCGCTCTGCTCTCATGCTGTGGGGCCTTGTCCTGTGCTTCAGCCATGGGACAAGATACCCTGTAAAGCCTCACCTGTGTGCTGGTCAGGAGAGCAACCACAGATTGTGGGCACAATTCCAGAGCCAGATTCAGCTCTGGGAGCAAAGCAGCACAGTCCACAACACTGCAGGAACCACAGGTACTGTCCCATGTTCCACAAAAAACGGAATTTGGGGAAAATGTGTTCCATCTTGTAAAAAAGGGTTCTTAGTTTAAAATGTCACAGAAGTATTAGATATTAATAACACTACTCTGAACTTTCACAGGAATTAGACTCTTTGCACTACAGAAGTTCCCTGCTTCTAGGAGGAATTACAATCAATGAACTCAATACTCAATCCTTTTTTACATCTGAAGTTTAAGCAGGAATAAATACAGAATACAGAACAGCCAGCTAGAAGGGACCTCCATGGATTTCCTGGTTCCAGTGATCAACTCCATCAGGGCTGGCCTATGTCACAGCATGTTGGGCATTGTCCAAATGCCTCAAACGCAGATGGGCCTGGGGCACAGACCTCCTCTGCAGGAAGCCTGGGGCAGGTGTGACCCTTTCAGTAAGGAAGTGCTCCCTCTTGTCCAGTCTGAGCCGCTCCAGATGCAGCTTGGAGCCATTTGCTGGTGTCCTGGCCCTGGATCCCAGGGAGAAGACCTATAGTGGGACCACCCCCTCTCATGAACATCTGGTTCTGCTGTGTGTAATTGCCCCAGGATGGGGTTCTGTGCCCTCCCATCCCGCTCCTGCCTGAACGCGGTTTGCCCTCTGCATGCCAGGGCACATGCTTGCTCCAGCCGAGATGATGCCGACCAGCACCCGGCTCTCTTTGGTCCCCTTCTGCAGGGCTGCGCTCCACCCGCTCCTCTCCCTGCTCTGACTTGTGCCCAGCACCATTTCCCCTTGTGAACTGATGTGTTTTCATTAGTGGATATGGTTCAGGCGGCTGAAGCGAACCTATGACCCTTCAGCAGCTTCTGTGGGGCGGCTTGGCCAGGACGGTGCTTCCCAGGGCCCTTCCAGGGTCCGCACCCGGCCCCGACACGGCCCCGACACGGCCCCGAGGGTGCGGCCGCCTCGGGGCGCGGCCAGGGCGGGCCGCAGCCAATGGGAGCCGCCGCCGGTGATGTAACGCTCCGCGCCGCCTGCCATTGGCTGCCACACAGCCCGGGACCCGCCCCGGGACCGGCCCTGGTTCTTGTCCCGGTCCCGGTCCCGGTCCCGGTCTCGGTCCCGGTCCCGGACGGGCCGCGGGGCGCTAGGGAGGGCCTGAGGCCGCTTCGCTCGAATCGGGAGCAGGCGGTCAGGGCGTGCGCGGACGGCACGGCCAGTCCAGGCCGTCCTGCCGCCCCACGACTGTTCCGGGACCGGTGGCGCGAGCACCATCCCGCCGAAATCTGCTCGTTTCGGTAAAGAGGCACTGACATCCCCGGCTCACAGCCAGCCCGCTCTTCCCTCCTCACGGGCCCACTCTGCACTGTCTGCACAGCCCCACCTCTGCTGCAGCGAGTTCATCACTCATGGATGGTAAAACAATAATTTTTTTAAAAAAAGCGAGGCCATTACATTTCAAAACCTACACCCGAGCACGGTACTCAGAGCAAGCAGGAAAGAATGTCACACACAGGAAGTACCAGAGCACAGGCAGAACACACTGTCTCACTCCACAATCATGTGCGCTCATTCCTCTCCAGATTATCATGTCTCATTGCTTCCACGGTGCCACCTAATCCAACATCCAGGAGATACTGCCACAATAAAAGATCACGATTGCATCACAGGGGAAAGGTCAGCAAATGCTTTTTCCACAGAGTAGAGAGTAAGAGCCTGTTCATATGCTGCACTGACAGGAATAACCAGTGCAGACTGAGCTGTCACACCTCCCCAGGAAAAAGGCCACTCTGCTCTGGGATGCTCAGAAAGTAAAGTTGTTATTCCAAATAAATTTCATGTTACAACATCTGCAGCGTGAGAGTTTACTCGGGAGAGCGGATCAGCCCAAATGCTTAAGACAGCAAAGACAATCTGATGTTACACAGTTCAGGGAACAAAAGCCTCTCCACAAGCTGGGGGCTAATTGAGCCACAAATTCACATGTGAAGTCCAGAGACATGCCAGGATTTCACTGCAGGGTCACAGCTGTAGCTGAGGCCGCTCCCAGTCAGACAAAAATCTGTGCAGCCTTGATGAGTGAAAGCTTCAGCAGCAGCAGCAGCAGCCCCGAGCTCACCCAGATCATTCAACAATGTGTTCTGTGGCTCCAGTGCCCATCCCTCAACCTGTGGTGGTAGAGCAGAGCTCTGACCTCTACAGAGGCAGCCTGAAGCCATAAAACAATCATTTAGCCACACCAAAATTTTAATTAATTTCTCATGTCTGGGCCTTAATTTGTCTGCTCAGGGGGAACTGAAATCCAAAGAAAACACTAGAGCCTCCCAAATCTTACTTGTCGTGTAGGGGAACACAGAAACTCCTGTGTCTCTTTGTGTCAAAATGATCAGTACTAAATAAAACACATTGAAAAGATGACACAAACCAGCTTTGTTCTCCAGCATGTGCCCCTTCAGCGCAGAGCAAGAGATAAAGCACTTCAGGTATGGAATACATTGTGAAGGACAGAACCAGGCTTCACACTTCTTTAAAAAAAGGGAAAAAGGAAACTTTTTTTTAAAATGTTAAAGCTACATTTGTAACCAATCTGCAGAGCCTCGCCAGAAAAGGCACACTCTGACCACATCATGCCAGCATTTGGCTCGCATTAAACCAAACCATGACAGCTCTGAGCAAGCAAAGGTGAAAAACCGGGGGGAATCCCTGACCTTACTTTGACCTCCAAATTTACATCAGAACAAATTACTCTCTCACCACCATTGGGTTTGTGCTGCCCTTTCCGCAGTGGTGGACAAAGCAGACAAACCCCTGTGCTCAGCCCCTGATTTGGCTGAGAAAAGCCCCATCAGCAGTTGTGCCGCAGCGCTGGAGCGAGCACACTGCCTGACTGTCAGCACCTGCCAGGGCTACACAGCCTGCCCAGCTAGGGCAGGGGCACTGTGCCAGCACAGAGCAGAAACCAGTTCGTGCAGACAGCCCCCAGGAAGAAAAACAGAGCCCAGCAACAAGCGGAAAAAAGGATATATCCCAAACGACATGATCTAATCTCCTTGTGCCTTTACACAGTACGCTGCCAGCACACGCAATGAGCACTGGGTGCGGATAGGACAGGCCAAGAAACAAGCCTGCGTGAGCTGACTGTGCTTTATCCTGACTGCAGACAACAAAGCCAACTAAAAGCGAGGATTCAAAAGCTGATGAGACCGACTAACTGGCCCAAGTAGCTGGCCACCTCGGCAGCAGATACCATCCACGCTCCCCAGTGAACACCAAAAACTATCCAGTGGTTCCTTTTCACCATTCCCAGAGCGAAAGATCTGTGAAACGCGATGCACACCGGGAGCGTCGGAACCACTCCCTACTCCACAGCAGCAACAGCTGGCCGTGACACCAGCCTGCGGCAGGGGAAGACATCACTGGCTGCGCTCCAGCCCAAACGCTCCGGGCCCGAGGAATGGCAGCCCTGAGGCTGGCGAAGGGCCACCCATCTCCCTGCCTCCCGGGAGCGTGACGGACCTCCACTCTTGGGCCCGCTTATCCCGGGGACAGGTGGCAGGAGGAGACGGGCGGGGGGCGGGACAATCGGCCGCCCGGGCCCCGCCCGGGCTCCCCCGCAGTCCAGCTCCGGGAACCGGCCCCCAGCACTGACCTCCTCGCGCCGCTTCTGCCAGCGGCCGCACGGCGACTCCTCCAGGATCTCGGACTCGTCCTCGCTCTCCTCCTCCTCCTCCTCTGGGGGCGCCGCCGAAGTCACCGGCGCAGACACCGAGGTCATCCCCGGGCCAGATGAGGCGGGCTCCGGCTTGGGGTCGGAGCCGCTACTGGGCACCTGCTTGGACTCGCCCTCCGACATGCTGAGGTCGCACACCCTACGGGAGAGGAGCGGTCCGTGAGGCGCGGTGGGGCGCCAGGCCTGGCTGGGCCCGCCGGGCCGGACCGGGC
>VXAC01005037.1:504275-626269 GCA_013399225.1 Rhipidura dahli | reverse complement strand
GCCGCCCCGCAGCCGCCGCCGCCGCTCCGCGATGCCGGTGGCGGGGCGCGGGCAGCCCGCCTCCTGGCTGCTGGTGCTGGGCGCCGCCGCGCCCGCCCTCTGGCTGCGCTGCGTGCTCGCCGACTTCACGGTGGACAACGAGGTGCACTCCAGCTTCATCCACCGGCGGCTGCGCGGCCCCGAGCGCCGCGAGATGCAGCGGGAGATCCTCTCCATCCTCGGCCTGCCGCACCGCCCGCGGCCGCACCTCCACGGCAAGCACAACTCGGCCCCCATGTTCATGCTGGACCTCTACAATGCCATGTCCGTGGAGGAGGGGGCGGCGGGGGCCGCCGCCGAGGACGGCGAAGGCTTCTCTTACCCCTACAAGCCCATCTTCAGCACCCAGGGGCCGCCCCTGGCCAGCCTGCAGGACAGCAACTTCCTCACCGAGGCTGACATGGTCATGAGCTTCGTCAACTTGGGTGAGTGCCGGTCTCGGCGGGGCTGCTTTCGGGGCAACCGGGCAGGGAACCGTGCCAGGGGAAGGCTGGAGCGGGGCCCCGGCTACCGACGGGAGGACAGGGGCTGGTGGCGCAGGTGGCCCTGGCTGGGAGCTGTTTCCCAAAGGGTCAGGTGGGTGACAGCCCACCTGGGCAAGGAAGGGCAGGTAGCGGCCCTGGGAAGGGTGGCTGCTTTGCCAGGCGGTAATTGAGTGGCACCGACGGGGAGAGCGCTCGGAATTCCCATCACAGCGTTTGGACAGCCACGAGCTCTCCCACGCTCCACACACGCCGACACACTGAGGTCTTTGTCGTCTTCTCCCTTTGATAGTTGCTGCACTTCAGAAATTGGATTTGCAGGTAGGAGTTAAGCAGGACGATTAGCAGGTCTGCTCCGCATCCCACACTGCCAAGGAAAACGCGAAACCCAGGCGGGAGCACGGCACGGGTCCCGCACAGCTCCCGGTGTCGGGATGCTGCTCGTGCGGGATGCTGCTCGTGCGGGATGCTGCTCGTGCGGGATGCGGAGCCATCAGGGCTGGGCGGACGGATGGTTGGGACGGCTCCCCGCGGCATCCCAGCGCCGCGCTCCTCGGCCGAAGGGGCTGAGCTGCTCGCACATGTTTTCCTAATGGCTTGGGAGGGATTCCACAGTAAATCCTTATTTACTCCTGCAGCTTTTCCTGTTGACCCCAGTTTATGCCGCTAACTCGCCTCCTTTCACAAGCACATGTGGATGGGTTTATGCAAACGATACGAGAGTTGGCACGCTTTGTATGCGCCTCACTAGGCCTCTCTAATTGGACGCCACGGCCCAATCTGATTTCTATTTGCTCGCTGTAGATTGCACACCCGTGTGGACTGACTTGGCCGGATTTGAGTAAAACGCTGTCAGGGTGCGCATTCTATTTTAAATATATAATTAGAGACCTGGCTCGCTCTATCTGTTTTTAGACCTCATCATGTGCGGCTCTTAAACCACACATGTACAGATTGGGTGCCTGCAAGTTCAAGGCAGAACCTGAATGGTATTTCCAAAACAAGATCAGACTCTGTCCCAAACAAAGGGAAATACACCTCTCCATGTAACTTGCCAGGAATTACAGACCCCCTTCTCCAGTAAATCCATTAACACCTTTATGGATGTCACTGTTCTGGACACTTCCACTCTCTGGAACTTCAGAGGCAACAAAGATTAAATCACCACCTAAACCACCACCTCTCTAATCCCAGCGCTTTAACTAGCTTGAAAAGATCAGCAGCTGTAAAGGCTCTGTGACACACGTTGAAAATTATTAGACACAGTAGCCATCCCGGCACAATTCTTGCATGATAAGGAGCCACGGGACGCTGTGGGAGAGCTCTAGTTTGCATGAGCTGTGCCTCCTTATTAACTGCCATAAGCTTCACAGTGGGAAACTTGGAATTACATCTGGCCCGGGGGCTGTGCTCTGTGAGGGCTGGTGCTTTCCATTTGGAATTACAGTGTTTGTCTAGTCACTGCTGGATACTTAAGCCGATGAGCAATGATACATTTATAATCAAATATTTGAGCAGTCACAAGTACTAATGGCAGTCAAATATTTGACTTAAAAGATAAGGGTGACCTTGCTAACACTGTTCTCCGTGGTTCTTGGGTCCTACACCATGGGCAGCCGAATGCAAGGAAAGTCCTGAACAGAAGACAAAAGATGTTGAAATAGCAATAGCGAAATTTGCTCTTTGCTTTCCATTTCAGTAGAGAAGAGAGAACCTTATGAAACGTGTAAGTACATAATGGGAGGGAGTTTAGCTCTGCTCCTCAGGTGTAGTAATTTACTGAATCATCAGTGAAACTGCAGCGATCCTGTCCCACATTTCCGATGTAAGGAAGAGTCCCCTTGTCAGCTCATGTAAGAATTGTGAGAAAGAATTCATGTTCAGGCCATTGACTATTTTGAATACAAAGGAGTGGAATCCATCCAGAAATGCAAAATAAAAGTTACATTTTGGGTATGTCTGTGTCTGCGTGGGAATGTTATATGGAGCAGGCTTTACCTGTACCCCCAATAATCAACATCCCGGTGCAGTTTGATGACTGCAGTGGATACATTCATTCATCTCAACCTGCCAGGGTTTGTAATCAGCTTAGAAATCCAAGAGTGTTCCTTATGCAAAATTTTAAATGATCATTTCATTTAATTGCTGTCAGCACGGTCAGGGAGCAGTAAGAGCACAAGCAAAACCCAATAGTTTTAAGGACAGGTGGAATTACTATGAGCAAGGCACATTTTGGAGGTTTATCTGTGCTGTTTTGTTCCCTTGTCAACAGTGCATGCCAGGACGAGTTTAAAAAGGACATAGATCTATAATAGCTTTCTTCATCGCTGTGCACACCTTTCATCCCATTATAGTCATTGCTCTTTCATCTTTATAGGACAAAGGCAGGCTTGTTTATGGAGGTTTTAATGAAGTAGAGCAGCCACTCACTCTGTATATAATCAAACACAACACCTGCTCTGAGACGTACAGTTTTCTATGACATTCAGGGAAAATTAGAAGATCTATTGTAGAACTGAATTTTTTTGGAGACTTTCTACAATGATCCCTTTTGAAGCAGAGCTGAATTCCTAAATGCAGACTGTAGTAAACTGTGTCCTACTTCTGTAAGAGATATTCTGTGAGCATTGAGTTTCACAGGTAGGCTTTTATTACTGTACCAGAGCCATCACAATGAGGAAGTGTCACAGCATAATAAAGTTTCATTTTAGCATGGAGGAAGTAAAAACAAGTAAAGAAATAATACTTCTAAATTTCAATCAATAAAAAAATGTTAATTCCAGGCTTCTAAATTCTAATCTACAAAGGCCCTTTTTTTTTGCCTTATTTGTATTCTTCATCCATCTGTTGTACAACTTTAGAGGGAATAATATTTTTTTAAAAATTACACTGCAAGATTTACTAGGCTACATTGTAAAAACCCCACCAACACACCTCCCCCCACATTGATTTCTATGGAGATACTGTGTATATTAATTCCAGAGAATTTATGCTGAGTATTGGTAGGGAAGAACCAGAATACAGGTGCGTGGTTTTAGGGAGGTTTGTAGTAAGCAAAGTTTTACTTACTGTAAAATCCTGACAACTAATTAGATTTAGATTTATAACCAGTTCATTTACAGGCTACATTTTGTCCTAGCTTACACCTGTGCTAAGATGAATGGGAAATGGATTTGTGTCAAGAATGAAGTTATATGTAAATTGAAAGAGAATTTAGCTACAGTGGTCTGACTAAGTTACACAGTTAATTACTGGCTAATTTTGTAAAATTTATTACCATAATTTTAGCATTTGGAATTTCATTTCAGATCCTGTCCAAGTACAGTTTACAAACTGATCCATTTTAGGAACTGAAAAAACGCAAAGCATTTTTTGCACAAGTTTAATTTCAAGTTTATAAACAGCAGCTAAGGAATAAACATCCTCTCGATGACTTAGACCTTCTTTTCTAAAAATAATTGCCTTGTCCTTATGCCGGTAAACTTGCTTTGGTAAACAGACTTGCTTAGAATATTTTTGAAAGAGTCGTCACAAGTGATACGCAATTTGTTAATTTGTCTCGTGGTTGATTATAAAATGAGCAACATTGTTTAATCCTGGCAAAAAAGGACGGGGGGGGGAATTAGTCATTCTTGGAAGGAGCACTTGAAAGTGGCTTTTGTTAATATAAATCAAGAAGCTGAAGAGCCCCCAAGTTTCCTTTTATTTCATACCATCTGGCTATCCGTTTTGTTGACAAGTGTTTGGCATAGAGAACCATCTCTTTGCCCTTTAATAACAGGCTTTAACACTGTAGGGTATTAGAAAAAGATTCTATAACAGTTAAAAAATTTCCTTCGGGGAATACTTTATAAAGTGAGCACGGGCTGCAGGCATTTGCAGCTGTAACCTGGCTTGTGTTAAAATTTGGAAGGGGCTGCCTTGCATTCCAGCTCACTACAGGCCTTCATTGGTGTACAGCCAAAGGTTAATATAGATGTCACACAGTTTTTCTTTGGAGAGCCTCAGATATAAGAGTACGCATACAGCTGTGTTTTTAGTAACCCTTTCATAATCACTTCTTTTAAACCTCATTTTCCTGCTTATATAAATCAAAGATTTTCAAGGATATTTGACCTGGATTTGAACTTATTTGATCTTCACATATTTCCCACTTGAAACAAAGCAGATTAAAAGTTAGCCCTGGATGCCTGGTCCCGATCACATGGTTTGTCCATACATTAGGCCAAGCCCTTGGCTTTTTTTTTCCTTCTCTTCCGTCTAACACTGTTAAAAGCTCTCAAGCCTGAACAGGTACATCCCATAATTGTTTTGGGCAGTTGTGGATATGTGCAGCACTTGGTGGTGTAACACTGGCGAAGGCAGAAAGCTCTCAGTGAAGCAAAGGTATGAAGGAGACTGGCAGTGCAGCAAGTGACCAGCAGGTATTCTTTGAATGTACAGACACATCCCAGAGAGAATGTAATTAATTTTCAAATTTCCAGGTGTAAAATGGCAGAGCAGGACAGGAACTGTTTACCTCTGCCACGTGGGTGTGCTGGCAGCAGGGAAAGGAGCAGCCAAGGACAAGATGTCCTTACACAAGGAAAAAGGACCTGAAATTGGTGGATTTATCCCAGAGCAGGGTCTTCCCTCTGTTCCCACACAGCCTGTCCTGGAGGGGTGAATCCCCCTCTGTGAGCTGCAGTTTAGAAGCCAAAACACAACAGCTCTGTAAGGAGACAAACCCTGATGGCCAGGTCTTGTGATGCTGGTAACAGGAATTGGGCACCAGTGGGGCGTGCAGGACCTGCTCCCAGTGCCCCCAGTTGTGCCATGCCTGTGTCTGTGTGTCTGTGTGTCTGTGTGTCTGTGTGTCTGTGTGTGTGTGTGTGTGTGTGTTTGTGTGTGTGTGTGTGTGTGTCCCAGCACACCCCCTGCAAAGGAGCTTTAATGGCCTCTGCACAGGCAGCACGAAACCTGGCTGGAATTCCCTGGAAATAAGCCTGAAACACATTTTCGGGTCGGCGGGGAGAGATGTGTGAGAGAAGGTTACACAAGTGGTTGGAAACATTAATTAAAAAAAAAGATTATAACTATTAAAGCCCAGTCAGAGCTGTTGACAGGCTCCTTTTAAATAGGACACTGTGATGTTTTAGTTTAATACATTCTGGCAGTGTCACCGGGGTTAAGGCTAATACTGGGATGTGTGGATCCTGTCATGTTATTGTCAGGAGGAATGCAGGGATTAGGGCTGAGAGTGGCGGTGGGTGAGTGGTGCAGCTGTGTACACTTATTATAAAAGATTTAAGTCCCACTGGTAAAATCAATATATTAAATTGCAAGAGCCCCTGTTTTTAATTAGTTTAAATCAAATATACGGTTAGTGCCATTAAGGCTGCTGTCCTTGAACCAAGTGAGGAAATGCTAACATTTATATGGAAACTGTTAATTTGTGGTTAAAATGATAACACATTTAGTTTTATGCCTCTAAATTGTCCTAACTGGATGAATACCAGTGAGAAGTTGCAATGATGGATGAAGTCATCTGAGCAAGAACACAAGTAAGCAAATTTTGATAGCATGCCAGATAAAGAGACTACCTGTTGATATACAGCATTAAGGGACCATGATATTTTAAACCCTTTCCAGTCCTCCTCTCTAGGGCCTGCATCAAAGTACTTTTATGAATTAATTACATATACATCAAAAATATGTATCTTTATATAAATAAAATATGCTATTTTATATATGTATATTTCTCCTCTAAATGGAAGAAACTTCCAAAGAAATGAGAGAGCTGTTTAAATTAGTTTCAGGATGAAGATTTTCCTTCAGAACTGTTTGAAATAAAAAATTAACGAGACTACACACGAGGACTAATCACATGGATAAAGTTCTGCACATGCTTGAGTTTGGAAAAATGGAAACCCAAGAGAAAATTTTTGGCTAGCTCTTCTTTGGTGTAAATTGTCAAATTTCTACTGAAGCTGGCCCTGTGGTCTCATTTATACAACTCTACGTCCAAAGTAATTCCCATAAACTCCCTCCTGATTTACACGAGCACCACTGAGAGCAGAATTGGGCCAAAGAAGTGCCCCAGTGTTGAAATAATGAGCATGCAGTAGTTTCTGCTAGAGCTTCACAGAGATTTCTCTCCTAATCTTGAAATTGTTTCTGAGGGAAGTTTCCTTTGCTGCAAACAATCAAAACATGGACCAGCTCCTATTAGTCACTGCTTATCATTATTAGCCCAATCCATGTTGTTGACCTACAGCTGAATTCCCATCCTCGCAACAAACAGAATTTAGCAAATAATGTTTGACAAAAATGTGAAACTGATATTTCTTAATACAAGACATATTTCATATGGAGAAACTTCAGTGCTGAAAGATTCCTGGTATCAAAATATCTGAATCATTGTACAAATAAACAGCGCCTTGTAAAGGCTGTGGGGCCAAATTCCGTGCTGGAGTAATTCCACTGAAGTCAGTGGAATTGTGCCAGGAGATAAACTGCCATCTAGATTTTGTTGGTGTTGAAGATTTTGTCAGTAAAAATCTTTGCTACAAAAAAGGTCACAGGTGGCAAAGTTTGAACTGATTCTAATTCAAAAAGCACTTTTGGAAATCCTTCCTTTATTGAGGAGGACCAAAAAGTCTGCTGAGCCCCCCCTTTATTTGGGTGTATGTTCTACAGTTCCATTATTTATATAAAAATAATCCCCACCACACTGTGCCTTACCCCTTCTTTTAAACATTTGTGTCATCCACATCTCAAAGTCAGTGAAAAAATCCTTCAGTGATCCAGACTGAGTGGATTGAATTAATGGCAACTTTAAAACTACAAGTTTTAGTGTAATTGCTTTATTGTTTTGGAACCAAGATGCTTACAATCCAGTTCCTGTGCAAACATGTTTAACGTGTGTTAATGTGTTTCAAAACCAGACCCTCTCCACAAAATTCTGCTTTTCATTAATTGACATCAGTAGCATGGTACAGTATTTCAAAGCACTGGCCAAATATAAACTGTGTTTCTAATTTCCTTACTTTCCTGTGTTTGGAATGCCAATGTTAATTTGTTCCCATGGAAGAGTGAGAGCTGCCAACCACAGTTTTATATAAATGGCTTTACAGTGCAGGGCTGCCAACATTGAATGATACTTGGGAATTTTCATGATGTTTTGTATTTAATACTGTGTGTGTGAGAGAGAGAGAAATTGAGGGAGATGTATGGGATGTTGAGCAGCACAAGCTCTGATGATCAAGGCAAAAGTTTGAAGAAATTTATCCTTTGAGGAACTGTTACTTAATGTTTCTTCTCATTTAAGATTTTTTAATAATGTGTCAGATATTACACAGCATATTCCTCGTGCCTAGATAAAAGTTATTTTGCAGGGAACTTTGTTGTTAACGATCCAAACAATTCTGCCCCCACCCCCCATAATTTTAGTTATTTATTAATAGATGGGCAGATGGACTTTAGTTTATGTTGTCCCTCTGATCATTCTGAACTAGATTGTAAGAATGTGATATTACTCAACATGAGAAAATGCGAAAGCAAAAAGAGCTGCCACAACTAAGGAACAGGGGAATTAACTGATTTTGATTAAACTGCCAACAGGTAATTTTTCTTTAGAGGAATAAGAGCAGCTAGATAAAATCATTTGCCTTTCTTAAAGAAAATCAAGCATTATCATAGCTTCTTTAGTGGTATGCCTGCCTTTGTACATAAACCAAATGTGAAGTTCCCTTTAAACAAAGTTTATTTTAAACTGATGATGGTAAAAACAAAGTCTGTTTATGTATTTCTCCTTTTATTCCTGGAAGATATTCAAAATACAAATTGTTCATGTTTCAGTAGATTCCTCTTAATGAGTGCTATGGTTTATCTCTCCATTTCCCCAGTTTATTGGAACAGGTGCAGTGTCTGCCATCTGTGCCAGCCCCATGCTATACCAACAAACAAAGTGTTGTTTTGGTTCACTGGCTTTAAAAGTCCCCTGAGAGTAAAGAAATGAAAGAGAAAGAATTTAGAAAGTGCCTAGTGAAGGAAAGGCACTTCAAGTAATGTGCTTTGTCACTCAAGTCTTCCCATAAATTACCTTAAACTATTTCTAAACTGTTTGAAAAATATTATCCACGGAGGATTAAGTTTCTGTTGCATCTCAGAGATCCCACACTATTTTTTATCATCTTTATCCTACAACAGTAGCTTCCAAGTTAGTGTCTTTTGTTGTCATATTGAATTAAATTTTACAGGAATAAAACCTCTTTTTTCCTTCTCTTAAAGTGGAAGAACTGTGAATTTTCTTTGTTTCTTTTTTTTTTTTTCAGTATTTCTGCTTCCACCTCATTTAAGAGATACTGCAAATAGCCATCCAAGTTTAAACAAGATTATGTTGTAATTAGACAGACAAACTCATAATTATTTAAGGGCTAAACCAACAACAACAACCCTTTCAGGTTCATTTTGACAGTGTTTATCCAGTGTATCTGGAAAGGCTTACAATTAAAGTGCCTGAAGGGTGGGGATGAGATTTTTCAGCATGCAGTCAGTGCTATCGGGTCCACCTGGCCTGGGAAACTATGCAGGCTTTCTAGTAGAGAAAATCCTTTAACTTAGATCTTCATGGCAAGCTCTTAAAAGCTACCTTCCTTTAAAAAACAAAAACAAAACAAAAAAAACCCAAAAACAACAACAAGGAAAAGGAGGGGAGAGGGCGGGCGCAGCTTCCCCCTGAGCTGTAATTGAAGCGAGCGAGAGCTCTCTCTGCGCTGGGGGAGCACCGGGGGCCGGCAGTGTCGCAGAGCATCACTCTGTAAGGCTGTCCCTGCTGCACACGAGTGCCTTCCAGATGAGCGCAGAGTTTCCCCGGGCCGTGCCGCAGCCTCCCGGCGCGGGGCCGGGTGAATCACACCTCCGCACAGCCCCGCTGATGTCACCCGCAGCATCCTCAGCTGCAGCAGCCTGGCCCCGGGCCACCCCGGCGCTGAAGTCACCGCCCCGACACCACCCGAGGAGGTGGCACAGCGTCTTGTGCCCAGCCTGGGGGGCTGTAAATCACTCCGAGCTCTGACTCTGCCACTGGAGCCCAAATCCTGCCTTTGGCCACCGCCTTGCCTTGGCACTGGCGGGGCTGCCTCGGCTTTGCCGATTGTTCTTCCCGCAGCACAGTGGCTGTAAAACTTTTTAAAAGAGACCAGAAGAGCTCTGGGAGAAGTACTAAAAAATGCTCATAAAATAATACAGTATCAGTGGTTGGGAGTTCTAATTCTGATGGAGAGAAGGGTTTCTTCCTGGGTGAGGACTGGGAGTAGGGCTGGTTGTATTCTCCTTGGGAACAGCCATTGACTCTGAGTCCTTTGGCACCTCAAGGGAAAGCAAGTTCAGGTCTGTCATTTAAATGGAAGGTTAAAAATGACTGTAATTTAGAAATTCTGAATTCTGGTGTTTACATTTGAGTACTGTTCTTTTGTATCCATATTTTAATAATTTATTTACACAGGACAATTATCTGTAATGCCATGAATGATAACCAGTCATCGTTAAGAGGAATCCATTCCTAATTGTGTTTGTTCTACCCACAAGCTGCTCTTCCCCTGGTTCTCAAGGTTAAAACTTATTGCTGCTTCCATCACTAAAAATATTCTGAACAATTTAATCTTGCTACTTTTATTTGTTTATTACTCTGCAGTCATTATAATCCCACAGGGACTTTTTAGATGTTAATAAAGAGTACTGTACATCACTTTTCCTGAAGCTTGTGTGGCTCTATAAACATCATGCTGAGTTTAAGTTCCCCTTTCTGACCATATCCTTAAAATTCCAGCACTTGTTAAGAGAATGGAGGGGATTTTTTTTTCTTTTCTTTTTAACAAAAAGAAATAAAAGGGGGAAAATAAAGAAGTAACTTTAGCCTCACAATCTGCTAGCTACATAAAGCAGTAACTGTTCAGTTGAGGCAGGGAAAAACCAGAACTGCTAGAGACTGGTTGTTTCCTTTTGGAGGAAACAATAAATGTGCCCACTTGTATTTTAACAACATTACTACTGGGCCCCCTAATTACACAAATATACTTGTAATAAACTGCAGAAGAGAAGAACTAAAAAGAATCGTTCAGATCTTTCTCGTCAGCTCAAAAAGAAACCTTTGGGTAACCACTCTTAAATCTTGGCCCAAATCAGGAGATGAAGATATTTCAGCACTATGTGATGAATCATTTGTCTCCTGAGACAGGTGAAAAGGAGAAGAAAATCAGACACGTGGTGTAAAACTTCTCTCATTGGAGTGGACACAACTTTGACCTCTGAATACAATAGCTCCTGCAATCCGTGGCATGCGCTGTAATCAAATTACCAGAATATTTGAGTCCATATCCCTGGAAATCTCTGACTGTTACACTGCATTAAAGCCTGACACAGGGAACACAGAAACACAGAAAGATTCCAGAACGGAGCAGAAATGCATTCAAGCAAGCCCCAAGTATTTCTTTAGCAAACACAGACTGTCACTTTGCTCATTAGTCCACAGCTGTGAGATGAGAGCTGCGTCACTGAAAATGCTGCAGAGGAGGGGGATCAATCCAAGCCAGTGTGTCTGATACACCGCAAGTCTTCCCTCCCCGGGCTGGCAGCTGCAGTCCAGCAAGTGAGCAGTGACTGGTGGGCAGGAGATCGAGCTGGGAAAGAGTGCTCTGTGCTCCTGCTGCTTCAGAGAGGCTTTCACAACCCCCTCCCCACTCATTTCTGTGCTGGTTTTATTCACCAGTTGCACGCCACGGGACGCGAGCTGCGCTCCCTCGGTTCACACCAGACCCCTGCAAGGACACCGGGGTGTATTTCAACAGCTGATCTTTCACCCCAGCACTGCAGTTGCAAAATTTCGTTTGAAGACACACAAAAACCAAAACAAACCAGCAAATGCTGTTGTTAGGGGCTGACTCAGGAGGCCTGGGTGGCCCAGCCCTAGTGAGAGGCTCAGCGTCAGGAATCCAGCAGGGCTGTGGTATGCAGGGCTAGGTGCTGCTGATGTCACTGATGGGCTTATCTTGTACCAAAAGAAAATTCCTCTTGTATAATAGGGATCGTGGGTGGGAATTAAACTGCAAATAAATCTTTGCCTCACCTTCAGATGCCGTTGTGCCTGGGGCATGGGCCACCAACGTTTCAAGTGTAAAGGGGACAGACACGTGCACATGCTCCATACATGAATATCCACATCTTTATCTTCTGAGGACATTCCTGAAATAACAGTTCAAACTTGCCATCATTCTGAGACACTAACATTTTGCATCTGCAAACAGGAAGATGTGTGGATGCCAGCAGCTCACAGGTCTTTAATATTCACAGCTTCCAGGGCTGTATGAAGTTAATAAAAGAACAAACAGCCATCTGCCTATTTTTCAATAAAATAAATGTGTTGCACAGCAAACATTCCTAGAAAGCAACAAGCTCCTGTGCATAAGCTGTGAGTCCCATCACAGGCTAAAGGACAGCGAGAGGATGTGTGTTGCTGGCAGGGAGGGTCACTCCAGGCAGTGACCTCCTCTCCAGGTCCTGTGTCCCAAACCCAGTGCCCCACCTGAGCTTGGCTCTCTTGGCAGCACAGAGGAAACATGATGATCTCAAAGAGAAATGTGAACTAGGTCATCAAGTCACACTTGCATGAGCAAGGGCACTCCACTGTGTGTTTGTAAGCAGCAACTGAAGTTTCTAATGGTTATTTTCCAAAACATCCCTCCAAATACTTCAGTTGTGTATGATGCTTATAAACTGTGTTAATACCACTGGACCTCCCACACACAGAACACCTGAGAAATAGGCAATGGTTGTAGCAGCCTGGGTGCAAGGAGAGCACTTCTCTGGCAGGGATTTCCCCTCTGGGGCAGCAGGACCTTTCCCCTCCATAGTTTGTTGTCCCCTAATCTCCCAGCTCTTGCCTGGCCCAGAGCTGCAGATGTTTGTTAGTGCACAGACAAGCTCGAAAGGCCCAGCTGGCTGTGCTCTTGGGGCACAGCTCAGTGTATACATTCCAAGCTGAGATTTTGCTGATCACAATCAAAGGCTGAGATCCTTATCTGATGGCTGTGTGCCCAATATCAGCTGCTGATTTTGTAACATCCCACAAATTTCTCTCTCAACAAAACCAAAATCTGGGGTTTCAGCTGAGAAATCCAGCAAGTCGTATGGGTTCAAACCTGGGAAACTGGTTTTTAATTATTTTCCTTTCATCCCAGTAAACCACAAGAAAGGCTGGATTCCCTGCCACTCCTGCCGTGCTCCTCCCAGGGAGCCCTGTGCAGGTGTAGGCCCACAGTCCTGCAGCATTTGGGGGGAATGCTGGAGTTGTTGTGGCAATACAATATTAAAGGAGGATTAATTAGATTTATGCTATTTATTTGGGCAGCAGTTCAGTAGATGAAAGGAAGTCTGATGCAAATGAAGTGAATAAGCATTTAGAGGCCAATGTCCACTCACTTCTCCACTCGTGTCCCTCAGCACAGCTGGTGCAGAAAGAAATGGGCACATTCCTTTGGCAAAAATGAGGCATTTGAAGATTCCATCAGCTGAACTTTCTCTTTCAAGTGTTGCCAGTAGATGCACAATATATACATGTGCTTTTTAAAAGACTTTTATTTTGAACTCAAGATGTGAATCTATGGCATTAAGAAAAGCAGAACAATCCTTTATTTAGCTGCACCTGCACCTTAATGCTTAATGAGTTTAGTCTGATGGAATCCAGACCTCAGGAAGGATTATAAATTCTCATTTGATTTCATTTACTTCTAAAATACCTTAAACCAGCTGTACCAGTCTGGAATCCAGTCCTCCTTTCTCTATCAGTTTTGCAAGTGTTGTTGAAACTTTTGCTGTCTTAAGTAACTTTATGCTATATAATGATACTGCAGTAGTAATGAGAAACAGAGAGCAGCTTGAAAAAAATCATGCAGTAGAAGATAATTAGCATATAAGCTTAAAAGCATCAGATTATGAGCAGAACTTTATGAAAGTTCTTTTAGCCCTGGAAGGAAGATTTGGAACTCACTCTCCAGGCAGCAGAGGCACCTTTAGCCATTTCTGTCTGTTTTGTAAAAACACATCAGAGATGCTCAGAGAGTCATCTTCCCAAAACTACTGACTCAGGTTGTTTATTATGGACAACATCTAATTTACCAAATACATTTGAAGACTTATCACTTTGCCCCAGTGTAGATACTGGAATGCAAGGGAAAAATTTGATCCTGTGGCATCTCTTTGTGGTCAAACCATTGCATTGAACAGTTCCTATAACATGATTTGATTTTAATTTGCAGCAAAAATTTTTAAATTTTTGATTTAATGTCTTCTGCACATGCCAGTTGCAGCTCGAGGTGCCTGTGCTCCCTGCAGGAATGCTCAGTCCTTCCCTTGTGGGTTTTTTCCCCATTTTAGGTTTGCCTGTAGCAGTCTTTCACCCTGGCTCTTATCTCCCCTGGATGAATACACTTCATTTCTGACCAGATCTGCTCAGCCACTTGTCTCTCCCTCCGTGGATGTGTTTCCATTTGCTCAGTGCTGTGTGTACAGTCAGGGCAGGCTGCTGGTTTCTGCATCAGTGGTTTTTTGAGACCTGCTCAGTCTCAGAGCAGGTTGCAGGAAGCACCTCAGGCCCCATTTGTCGAGTGCCTGGGCTGGGGGATTATGTCTCTCAATAAACCTTATTGCCACTCAACTTTTCTCCCTCTCTGTGCTCTGCAGCCTCTTCCCCCTTGAGACACCCATCACCCTGCTCTCTCCTCCTCCAGACCTGCCCTTTTCTGTGCTGTGGCTGCCACCTCAGCCTCATCATGATGCCTCCCAGACTGCCACTATCTCCATGACCCTTGGATGCCCTGGCAAAATGTGTGACTCAGAATTCACTCCTAACTCTGGCACAGCTTCCCTGGGAAGTTGGCCTGGCCAGATGCAGCTCCCTGATTCCACAGCACCAGGGCATCAGCATTGCTGTCCCTGCATCACAAAGAGCCAGGGAGCAGCGCAGTGTAGCAGTCATCTCTGCTCAGAAGGGGAAAATAAAAATGTACTCCTGCATCTGCACACACCTTCCACAGCTGCATCCAGAGGATTTAGGATTTAGGGGATGTGTTAGACAGCAGCGTGCCTCTGCTCTCAGGCTGTGCTATTCCATGCTGTGCACACAGAGAAAAGAAAGCAGGAGCAATAATGAGCTTCTGCCTGTCATTTTGCTCAGCTTGGCTGCAGGGACAATTCTAGAATGGGGTGTAGAGCTGGGGGGCTGCCTTTGTGGGGCTGTTCGCCCACCTCAGCCTGCCCTGTGCACCCACGATCCCTGCAGGGGGTTGTGAGAGCCCCTGGCTTGGAGCTGCTGTCCAGGTGCACAGAGAGACACCGCAGCCCTGGTCTGTCAGGGGTAAATCCCAGCCTCACTTAACCCTGCTCCCTGTGCCAGAATGAGAGCTTGAGCCATCTGTGATGGCCACAACAGTGGCTGACTGGGAGGACACAGGAGGACCCAGCATTTGCAGCATCACCACAGTCCCCAGCTTGCCTCTCTGGAAATAAGCCACCCACAAGGTTTTGGGGATGGGAGAGCTGGTGAGGCAGATCCCCAGGTCAGCACTGTCCTGGGTTCCCCCTTTGCTGTGGAAGGAGGAAGAGAAACAAGATTTGAACGCCTGGTGAGGCAGGCCCGGCAGGAGATTTCCTTACAGTGGATTCCTGGAAGATGAAGGTAGAATTAGAGGGAAGCTGTCAAAAGGAACAACTTCATGAACTCCCATTTATTTCTTTCCCCTGTCACCCCTCCAATTCTCCATTCCCTCACACCACTCAAATCCCACCGCAACGCTCGGTGCGTTACAGCAGCTGCAGATGGATTGCAGCCCCATGTGCTGCCGTGTTCCACGTGACGGGGCTGTGAATAAGGTATTCTGGAGAAACACAGCTCTTCCCTGCTTATTTAACTTTGCTTTCCCCAGATACACATGCAGACACAGCAAACAGCACCAGGAGTCACACCACCATTGGTCTGTTTACTATTAGGAGGAGAGTTTCGTGTTCGCAGAGCAGTCCCACGTGTAAATTTTTCACAATACCTTTCATCTCGTCTGGCTCTGCTTTCAGCAGAGAAACCACAGTGTAAGTGGGTACCCATCAGGGCACACTCGGGGAGGAAGATGGATTACCTGTGCATAACCTGCCCAGATACTGCATGGATGTTCTCTAAAAGGAAATGGTTTTACCATCCAGCATTCCCTCAAGTGTCTGCAGAGAAATCCCGGCAGAAAACGTCTCTGAATTCAGAAGGCAGCACGCACGATTCTCTCTGTCCTTTCCTTCCCAATGACTGTTTCCCCCTTTGCCATATACCACACTTGGGGATTTTAACTTAGAAGACTCCTGGGTGACACGTGGGGTGAGAGGATGTGGTGACTCACAGCATCCTCTGGTTCCCATGCCATATTCCATGGTGGCACCTGGCTCCCAGAGCAGGTGGCTCCCGCTCTGCCCTTCGAAGCCCTGCCTGACGTGGGTGCAGCACTGACCCCAACACTGGGAGAACACCAGGAAGGGAGAAACACCAATTTGTGCCCTGAGCAGCCCTTGCTAGCTGAAGTTTTGACTTAGTCAGGAAGGACTTGCTGCTGCTTGGGAGATAATTAAACCCATCTTCCCTCGCCCGGCTGTTTGCACATGCACAATGATACCATTGTTCGGAGTCATGCAACACATATGCTGACATTAAAGTGTTTAATCTTGTAGTACAGTATTCCATTATTTTTTGGACATCTGTACATGATAGAAAGGGTACGTATTAAGGGATTTGTTGACAAAGAAATGGCTAATGCTGATACATGTGTGGACTGAAAGGATCTTTCCAAGTTGTGTTCTGCAGTAGGGAGGCTGCTGCTCCCCAGGCCTGAAGCCTGGCACAGATGTGATATGCACTGCTGCCATTACCACTTTTCAATTTATAACAAGGAGGCAGTGTTTAGAAGAATTTTGGAAGCTCCCTGCTGGGTTTGTGGCTAGGTGGTCTTGCTGGCAACACCACCTCCATGCTGAAAGCTGAAAAAATGAAGTGATGGCTAAAGGGAGAATATTAACTCCAGAGGGGATTTTTTCCCCTTTCAAAGGAAAAATGCTTACCCCAGATCACTTTGCAGAGTGAGCACTAAAGAATTTCCAACCTCTGGGGTTGGGGACAGGGGCTGATGGAGCCTGGTTTTCATCTTATTTGAAATGAGTCCGTTAGTCCCCGCAGACGGGGCAGGACTTTGCCCTGGCACACACTGAGTTTACCATGCAAGAAAGAGTTTATCACCTTCTCCTCCCTCTACCTGGCTGTAAAATGGGTCCAGGAGCAGGGAGCAGCTGGGTGCAGGTTCCCTTCTGGTGAGCTATGCTCTTCCCTTGCCTTCTGCAAAGGGCACATGGGGACAGGGCATCGGGACAGATGAGCCCAGAACCCCCCAAATATCTGGGGGTGCTGAGCCTGTGGCTCAAGGACAGGCTGTGTTTTTAGGAGTGGCAGGATGGCAGCAATCCCTGGTGATGGGATGCATGAATGAGTTATAGAAAAACCATAGGCTATTTTTCTAGTAAGTTTATCTAACAGAACAGAATCTAGCTGTGCTTGTTTTTCCTTAGATGTCTCCCAAACCCTGCACTAGTTTCTAGATGACTTGGAGAGCTGCAACTACTCCTTGTAAAAAGCCATCCAAATACTGTTTTTAACACTCTTAAAANCCTGGCTAAAACAGATACAGCTAAAAAAAAAAAAAAAAAAAAAAAATCCCATCACACACCCCAGGACATTTGCTCTGCTCCATTTATAGAACTCCCAATTTATATTTTTCAACTATTTCTTTGAATATTTCTGTAACTGCTGCTTTAGCTGCCTGATGTCAGCATGTAAATCATGAAGCCGAGAGAATGAAACAAATGAAAACCAATCACAGAGCTTTGCATTCCCAAATTCTTGCCATTATAAATTTCCTGCCACTGCCTCTGTAACTCTTGCTGTCGAGCACAATGAGGAGGGAAACGTGTGCCTTCACAGACAGTGGCCTAGCATGACATTATTGCAATAATCTTTATTATAGTCCCCCTTTTCCTCAGAAAAATATAAGGACTGACCTTGCATTTCTTGCTCAATCAGGCATCCTGCTGAGCCCAGTGGGCTCTTTCAGCTGCCGACACCGCTGGATCCTTCCCCTAATTGGTTTCCTTCTTCTCGAACCTCAGCAGCATAAGGAGAAAAGGCCTATATTTCATAAGTGCCATGGTTTTATCCACCAATTTAGAGACAAAGAAGTGCAATTTATAGAGGGAACATTTAATGCCTGCTAATTAGGATCCCATCAAGAGGTCTCGAATTTGGCATCCCGAAAATTTACAGCTCAGTTTCACAACCGCCACGAGCCCCGAGCCCGAAGGGTGGCCCTGGCCTCCCTCCTGCCGTGCTGGGAGGTCCCTGCTCCTCCTGCCACCGCTGCTCTCGGGCACTGTGGGCAGCTGGGAGAGCACAGCATCCACCCAAAGCTCATCTTTGGGGAAGGGAACATTTTTCTGCAGTTGAGTACACTTCCCAAGGGAGACAGGAGGGCGAGGCGGGAGATAGGAGAGGAGCTTCCCTTTGGAAGCAGAAGGAGACTCAGGCTGGAAGGGCTGCTGGAGCCCAGGAGGAGCTGGTCCCAGGGCAACTGGTTTCTGGGAATCTCAGGCTCTGCACTGGAATGATGCAACAGAGTTTCTGAAGCTTTGGCTTCGATCTCGGGATGTGGTGGTGGAGGGAAATAAAAGTAAATTTTCATGAAAAATTCAAAGAAGATTTTGCACTGCTGGGTGCAAAGGTGTAAGTCAGAATTCAGTTTGCTCTGTCATGGAAATGCTGAGGGCTGAGGTCAATCCTCTGGGTCTCAGGATGAGCCTGGCAGCCCTCAGGCACCTCTGAAGAAGCAGTGCCCATCTTCTGTAGCTCTGCAGCTGTCGGAGGGAAAGCAGATAAAGACTTTGCTGCCCTCTAAACTCACCACACAGGTAGACTCTGAAAACCTGTTAGACCTTAGTGCCAGAGCGTGGCAGATTTTTTTTGGCATCCAAATCTGTGAGGGGTTTCTCAGGCAACTGCTGATGGCTCAGCAGCAGCCTGGCTGAGAGGCTGAGGCCAGGGGGTGTTGTCTTTTGGAATCTATTTTCCTTCAACTTATCTTTCAGTCTCAGGAATTCAGGACCTTTAATCTATTTGAGATTAAAGTCCTTTACAAATCCCTTCTGGCCTTTTTTGGGAGTGAAGAAGTTACAGACACCCTACTGCACATTCCTTCTGGTGCCTTTTTCCATTGTAAATGAGAAACAAGTAGCTCTAATTGTTGTAAGCACTACAATAAATGAGACAACTGCTCTCAAAGTGCCTCATAAAAACAATTAACATATTATCAGGTGAGAGTGTTAACAAGAAAATTTAAGTTTTTACTTGTTTATATATTCAAAATATATTCTTAAGTGCATCACCCAAATGTGCCAAGGAGGAAGAGGTATGGAATTACCAAAGCTTTCCCAGTCTGGCAACCTGAGAACAAAGTCTATTCATCTCAGGTCGACTTCCATTCTGCAAAAGAGTTTTTTGCATCTTCAGAAAACCAGAGCATAAAAATACCTAAGCAGGTAGACTGGCCTCCCATGAAATCCACTGAAATTAGTGAAAATATTTCTGTTGACTTCCCTGCGGTTTAGATTAGCTCTTTAATACTTGGGTAATAATTAATTTTTAACACGGTCATTCTTGGAAGAAAAACCACCTTTCTGTGATTGACTGGTTCTTTGCTCAGCACATGGGGCTGGGGACTGACACTGTGCCCTTGTGCTGGGTCCCAGGGCTGAGCTGGGGAGTGTCAGGAGAAATACCAACACTGCCTCAGCATAACCCCTGCTGTCCCTGGCAGGCCTTGCCCACCAGCACTCCCTGGGACAAACCCAGAGGTCCAACCAGTGCTGGCAGAATTAGCTCAGGCTGGTTTTGCACTTGCCACCAGCCATTTACAAGGGAGCTGAAAGCAGTTGGGGCACTTATTTCTAATCTCAACCTGTTTTGCTGTGAAAGTGGCCAAACGTGGGGTCAGTTTAAGTTTCCCAGCTTTATGCTGATGTGTCACTGGCTTTGGAAGTTTGGGCACCTGGGGTGATAAATCAGGATCACAAGGATTTCTGTCCAACATTAGTTTTTGGTACTGGCTCCAACTGTCTAAATATCAACATCTACATTTTTTATCCCTGTATCCTGATGTTTTTAAGTTCTGTGTCTTCAGCACACGTCAGAACAAGCACCCAGTATTTGTTGACGTTTTATCTCCAGCTTTCCCATATTTTTGGATCTGATACCTGGCTACTTCACACCTGAGCACATGTATCCATCCTGTTTTCTTTTAACCATCCCTGTCATTGCACAACCTTGTCCTGCCCCCTCTTGCATCACCATCAGGCCACAACAGAGGCTTGGAGAGACAAAGGACTTCAGAGAGCTGGGAGCCCTCTCTGTATCAGATAGAGCAGCACTCAGATCCTGCACAGATAGGCAAGGCCAGACTTTCAAAGCTGCTGATCTGACTTGCATATTTGCAACAGGTGTGGCCAAGTTACTGATAACCACCAGCCTGAGATATTCCTTGTTTTGGCTGCGTCACCTTAATTGTCCCCCAGGATTTTTGGTGTCTTGCTTGTTTTCTCCAGCATCTGATGTCCTCCTCCATCTCACGGCTCTCTACTCCCATGGTCTCCACCTTTCCCTTCCCAAAGGACTGTGCCAGAGGGAGTGCCTGATGATCCTCATCCCCCACAGCTCCAATTAACTGCCACACTCACCATGCCAAGGGTTATTTGACAGCAGCAAATTCTGAGCCCTGTGTTAAATTAGGCTGGAATTTGTCTGCAGTGGTTGTGCCTCCAAATGTGATACCAGTTCTAAGAGTGAGAGAGGCTCATGTTTACACATGCACCACCTGTGAGTGACTTTGGATTGTTTTTTAAGGAGAGGAAATCCACTGTTTTCCCACAGTTAAGGCACACAGTCTGTTTCGTAGCAGAATTATTTTTCAAGGGTGTTCTTCCTTTTCCTATTTTACAACCTTTGATTGCACATCCAGAGCTTTGGCTTCCTCTCCAAGCAGCTGCCTTGCCAAGGCATCTGAATTGTGAGCTGGAATTTCCAATGTTTGAAATTAGCATCTGGGCTAAAATCATTCACCAAAGCCTTTGGGTAGTAGATTTGTGAGAACTCTGAGCCTGGCATGAAGATGAGTTGAAGATCTGTGGGCAGAAGGGCTGTGAAGCACATCCAGCAAATATTCAAAATGCTTGGTGTCTTTTAAGGGAGCATTTAACATTGATTTAACATTAATGGCTGACAAACAGCTGAGCCTAAGTCCTTCAAGAGTGACCAAAAGGTTCTTCTTCTGGTCATTGTGTCGATAGGGATTTTATAAATCTAGTGGAGGAACTGCAGCCACGTTCACAGAGCTGCTGCAATTCTCCTGCCTGTTTCAGTGAACACATAAATTTCCACTATTCCCCCCCTGCATTTTTTTTAAGCACTCCCCCCCCACTCTCCCCCTTCCCACTCCTCAGGTAATTAACTGGAAATGACCCAGTTGCAGCACTGTCAAAGGTCTAACACCCATCAAACCCAGGAAACTCAGGCTCCTTGAATGCTCCCCTGCTTGCCCTGTGCTGTTGTGCTTAAGGTATTCCAGGGGTCCACAAAAAGTGCTTGATGAGATCTACTGTACCATATGTTCCCCAATGCCAACACACAGCAGCATGACTTAGGGATAGGATTTCAGCCTTCATAATGAAGAGTCTTGCTTTTATGAGCTCGAGTCAGACCCTTAACGTTATTTTAACATAAGATTTTGGTGTTTAATTATGTAATAAGATTTACTGCAGTCATCTAACAGATGTTGATTCAGGGTCAGTGTTTCTCATAAATTAGTTCTGAAAGGATTTGTTACTTCTGGGTCAGCAGATAGGTCCAGAGTGCAAAGAAAAAGGGGAAAAACAATAAACACTGAGTTGAAGTGTTTCTTGGGATTCTTTCTTCAGTTACATATCCACATATTTTCGTGATCCTAATGACTATAGCCACAGGAATGTTTGCTTTAACACTAAAGATGGCTCAGGCCAAAACCCTATATCCAAACATCTGCAAAGCATGGGAAAGTTCAAACTTTGGGGCTCTTTATTTTATGACCCTGGCTGTTAATTTTTCATACTAACACGACACATTTTTTCTAGGGCTCAGCAGTGGGAATTGCTGTGAACTGTAGCAGCACCCCAAAAAGTTTCATCTTCATGTGCCTGTTGTCAGACCTCGTGTGTAAAGTGCAGCTAAAGGCCAGTGTTGGTGGATGGAGTTGTCATCACACATGTATTGAAAAGCTGCACCCACCTTCCTCTGGAAATTCAGCCTCCCAGTGTCTTTGGAAGCAAATCCTGTTTGTACATCCTGCTGCTAACAGCTGCAACTAAACCCACACAGCATCATAGCCATTCTTCTATAATTGTGGTCAAAGAAGTGATTCCATATTAAAGTATTTTTTTCATTCCCTTTTAATTTAGGTGCAGACAAATTCCTTTAAAACTGAAATCATGCTCTTTATATCTTACTCTATTAGGAGTACTTTGGAGGAAAGGGATTGAGGCACATTTAATAGTGTTGCTAGCACGTCCAGGGCACTTGTAGCCTGCCAAGTCTTTTACAAACACGGGTGAATATTCACAATATTCCACCACATCAGGGTATGAGACACTGAATGATGTCCCTGAGATGTTTTAGCAGAGGTGCAACAGAGACTGCTCAACCTATAAAACCATTTGCTGAAATGAATCACCTTTGTCTTGGAAAGTTTAGAGGTTTCGTACCTAAAAACTCCTCTAAGATGAATCCCAGCTATGAGTAAGAGCTCTGCAGCATTTCCCCGAGCAGCAATCACACAGTGGCAAACTGGACTCCTCACAGAAGGGATGTGAGAGAGGAGGAAGAGTCCATGGCCAGCGGCTGAGCCTAGGCCAGCGAAGCAGCGCTGAACCTGCTCCCTGCTTGGCCACAGCCCCGTTCCCAGAGCCTCCCCACGCCCTGTCCCTGCCACAGGGACACCCTGCCCAGTGCTGCTCTGCAGTTGTCCCATGCAGAGCTGCAAGTTTAAACAGCACTTTCCAGACTCGGGCTTGAAACTCCTCTTTTTTCAGGAGTAATTCCCTCTAAGTCGATGGATTTACACAATGGATTTGCTGCTGCCAGAAGAAAATCAGGCCTGTAGAAAGACACACATTCTTTGCCAAGGAAATCTCAGAGCTAACTACTTGAATTGTGCAGTCAAGCTGCAGAGAGGTCAAGTGGACCAGCGACAGGGCTGGGACATATAGGAAGTCCCTGGTTCAAACCTCAGCCCTTAAAATGTCGTGCATTGTGACCTTGGGCGAGTCGGTTCATCCCCTCATACCTCCGTTTCCCCCTTTTCCTTTGTCTGACTTGTCTGTTTAATTTGGAATTTGTTCCAAGAAGGGTGCCTTGCCTCATGTGTCAGGCTGGGGCACTGAACCTCACCTCCCCTTTGGTGGAGGACTGGCTTGAAGTCTTTGTTTCCTCCCTGCGTTGACCCCCTGCTTCCATACCCACGAGCAGGGTCACACGAGACCGTCAGCTGTCCATCAGGGGACAGGCAGACCTGTCACCCCGTGGGACAGCACACATCCCAGCGCTGGCCTGGGAGGATCTGGCACTTGTTGTTTCACAGTCAAGGCTGGGAGGTGGAAGAAGGTCCTCAATTTGAGCAGTTGCTTCACAGCCCTGATCACTAAAGATCTTTTAAAATGAAAACTTTGACCCTACGGAGCGGAGCTGTGAGCTTGTGATGAGTTCAGCTGGCACCAGATGTGGGTCACTGGCATGAAGAGCCTCCAGGGCTGGAATTTGTGTCTGTAGACTGTGGGTATGTGTGTGTGTGTGTGTGTGTGATTGTCAGAAGCAGAGCCAGGCCAAGAACCAGCACTCCTGAAAAGCCCCATCTGTTTGTGTCAGCTCCTTCCCACAGCGGCTCGGTCGTTATCGGTGGCAAATGTCCAGAGTCACTTGTCACGCACAAAGCTGCCAAAAATCATTAAAACACAATGGCCCCCTGTGCCAGCCAACTGTAAAACTGTTCCAGAGGGAGCCTGATAAACACATATATGCCTATAATAGCCCAGATAGAGGCAGCTATTTCCTTCGTGCTTTAATGGACTGAACAGCCCGCGAGATGCTGCAATCAGATATTCCTGCCCTGTTCTGTTGGGGCAACTCGCGAGTGTGTTCGATGGCGAGGGGAAGTGGAACAAAGCAGGTGGCTAATGAGCTGTTTTCTGTTTCAGTGGAGCATGACAGGGAGTTTCACCATCAGCGCTGCCACTACCGAGAGTTCCGGTTTGATCTCTCGCGGATCCCGGAGGGGGAATCGGTGACGGCGGCCGAGTTCAGGATTTACAAGGATTACATCCGCGAGCGCTTCGACAACGAAACCTTCCAGATCAGCGTCTACCAGGTCCTGCAGGAGCACCCGGGAAGGTGAGCCACCCACAGGGACACCCTGGTGAAGGCACGGGCACAGTTTGTTCCTCCAGGGAGTTTTGCATCCAGTGCTTTTAGAAGTCTTGGTGCCATCAGCAGGAGCGGCTGGGTTGGACGTCTGGGCTGTGCAGGGAATCTCAGCCGATGCTGCTGCAGCAGGCACACAGCTCCTGTGTGAGGTGACGTGGGCAGAGGTGCCCTGTGGGCCTCCCCGTGCCCCAGGGAGCATCCCCAGCACTGCTGCTCTGGCCTCTGGGAGCGCTCAGTGGCTTGGCTGCGTGCTAGTGCAGGAAAACTGCCATAAACCAGGAATATTTCAAGATTTCTGGAACTACTCCCCCTCCCTCCTCCTGCCGGTGATGGATCCTGAGGCGGCAAACCCAAATGCTTCCTTTGGAATTGTAGCTTAATTACTAGCCCTTATTATCAAAGGCATCCAAGGTCCCTAATTAACAAAGACAGATGACACCACGCTTTTTTTATTGACTGATTGTGTTGCCTGTGCAGAACTACAAGATGAGCTATTAAATCCCTTCCAAGCAATTATTAATGTATGCCAAGCTCCCTGACAAATACTCTAGGGAACTTGAATAAGAACATATGTTCAATTTTCTCATCTGGTTTTAGTTCCAATTAATCAGCAATCCCAAACCACTTATCAAAGGCACTTCGTTTCATTTGCACATATTTCCTTCGCATACAAATCCTACCAAAAGTGAGATTGCATTTATTTACGTGAAAAGTATTTACAGTCACATTCTAGTCAGAAGTTATTCTTTAGGACTACTAAATATGGGCTAATAATACTGCAGTCCTAATTTAGCTTTATGAAAGGAGAAACACCAGGGATTTAAAAAATGAAAAGTCCAAAAGGGTAAGAAAAAAATATAATCAGGACTTTGCTTTTATAGTTTTATAAGAGGTAATAAAAATGCAGAAAAAATTGAAATATGTCAGGAAACATTGTCAACTTTTTTTAATGGTGAGAATTTCTACTGGCTTTGCTGGATGGTAAAATTATTTAACCACTGGTGTGTTTTCTTCCACATCTGAAATTCTGATTTTATAGCTTGAAACTCACAGTTCTCCTGGCATTTCTAATGATGCAATTATTTGCGGTGTTTGGGGACTGTGCTGAAATGAATTTGTTTTTATCAAAGAGTGATATTGAACAGTGATAGTTCCAACTATGCATTTTAACCAGGTCTTCTTTAAATGGGAAGGCAACAAGCCAGAGCTGTGCACAGGACCCATTACATATCATGCCACAAGCATTTCAGTTTATTCCCTCTCATTCCAGAGGCAGCAGCTTCCCTTTGCTGTATTTCTCAAGTAGATTATTTAGGTGCAAGCCTGCAGGGGTGACTTCCCACTCTTGGGAAGAGCAGAAACTGTAGATGTGTTGGCAGAGGAAGAGGCACCAAGCTGTGTGCCAGGGCACTGGGGAATTGCCAGAAACCTGCTCTGGAGTGAATGACCTTCCTCATCAGGTGCCAGGGGAGCTCTCCCTCAGGGCCTGATGGGTGAGGTGCCCACTAGGAATCTTACTGTCAGAGTCAGAATGAGATCTGATATCCTAATTTTACACTGGTGCATCCACAGGTTTGTTACAACTTTGTTTAGAGAGCGTGGCAAGGTACTACTGGAGATAGTTGTGTGTGGAGCAGCAAAAGCTTCTGCAAACTTAATTCCTATTCCTAAAGGAAAAAAAAAAATGTATGCAAAGGGCAGGCATATACATGAACCACTGTCTGGAAGAGGTGAGGAATCTTGCTAATTATACAGATGTTCCAGCCACAAGATTAGATGCAATTTTACTGCATCATATTCACCACAGGAACACTATTTTTAATGAGTGTTCATGCATATTCCCCTTTTGCATACATTTTGGCAGGGGCTATGGTGAGTTTTGAACAGTTTGTCCTGAAAAAATATTACTGTTGGTTCGGATTGACCCAAGGTAAAAATATTGCCACTAACATTTGTAAAAATATTTGCTCTTTTTCTGCATTTTTCCACTGACATTTTCCACCCGGCTCTGTCACAGCCCAGTCATCCAAGTCAGTGTGTCATTGGGCAAGAGGGGAAAGAAAACAAACTCCCTCCAGTGTTGATCAAAAAACACCCGTTCACTTTGATGCTTCCTTGGCTGTTTGTCTCATCCTGAGCCGCTGGAAAGTCAGCCCCATCTGACGTTGTTAGCAACAGGAGCAAAACAAAGCCAAACCCTCCCCCCCCACAGGCAGGGAAACCTCTGCTGCCTTTGGGTTTCCTTCTCCCAGGGCTCTTCTGCTGACACAAGAGCACTGCTGGAGCCTGAAACACGAGGGATTCTCCAGGCTGGTGCTGCTCCTGCGCGGTGCCCGAGGCACAGCAGCTCCTGCCAGGCTCCCAGGGGCAGCTCAGCATCATCTCACACACAGCAGAGAGCAGGACAGCTTCCAGAGCCTCAGAACAGCACAGGGAGAGCTGGAAAGCCCAGGCTGAGGGAGACTGGGGGGGAGATTTTCCTCTGGGAGGGGGCCAGGGGATATGCTGGAGGCAGGATTTGCAGTAAAACCACAGATGAGCCTCCAGTTTGGAGGGTGTGATGGTGCCCTCAGCTCACACACACCAGAGGTTATGAGCAGCTCAGCAGTTAATGGCTTCACGAGTTCAGACAGGTTGGAGGGATCCAACCAGCAACATCTCATGTGCTGAGAATGTGAATCTTCACTGTCAGTGAGAAACACAGGCTCAGGTGTTTCCAGAGCAATAGCTGCACCCCCAGCAGCCTGCTCTGAGATCCTACCCCACAAATGTTTGCAGGGCAGAAGCTCTCCCCTGTCCACCTGCCCTGGCAGTAAAAATGGGAGCCCAGCCCTGTCCTTTGCAGCAGAGGAGATGCCACTGGGGCTTTGACTACTAGAAATGGTATCTCTGTTGGACTGAAGATATTATTACAGGTCTTTGTAGGAAATGAGGTTAAATGATCAAATATTCTGACTTTTCCAAATCTTTCATTGCAAGGCAAGCTCTTCAAACTGGCAACATCTCCTGGATCCAAAGGCATGCACAGCATTCTTGAGGCACAGTTATTCACTTTGGGCAAACAAGTACATTCATGAACAAAAATGTCCCAAATATCATAAGCACTGAAAACAGTTGATGTTCTAACTGGTCTAACATGTCTCAAAGCTTTGGAGTGCATAGCTCAGAGTCCAGTGACTCATTGTCCAACTTGTGTTTGGGCTTCGTGGCTCACTCACCTGAAAGCACAGGGAGGTGTGACTGGCTTGAGGAGAGGGAGAGCAGCAGGACATGCAGTCCCTGTTTGTGGTGGTGAACCCTTCTCAGTGGGGGCTGAAGATGGCCTTTGGGGAGCCAGGTGCTGCTCAAGTCTCCTCCCTCCTGGAAAAGGAGGGAGAGCAAAGCAGATCCCAGTGCTCAGTCAGGGCATCACCCTCAGTTTATTAACCTGAAGCTGCAGAAAAAATGCAGACTGTAGAGCTGCCCCAAACCTCAGAGCTCTATCCTGCTTTTCTGTCTGCACCTTTTGAAGCTGAAATACCTCATCCCAGAGTTGCATCTCCTATTTCCATGGACCCAGCACTTGCACTGCAGAGTGAATCCCAATCCCTTTGAAGTCAATGGGAGTTTTGTTACTGAAGAGAATAAAACCAGGTACTTGACCAGCCTTTGGTAATTGAAATGTAGTTGTTACATGTTCACTTTGTGGCCATTATGGATTTCACAGGCTTCAAAGGCAGTGATTCGAATGCTCATGTTACCAGCCCTACAGAAAAATCAGATCTTGCAGGATGCATTCCTGGGTTTGACTTGCAGCTGGAATGCTTTAGCTTGAGCTTCAAACTACACCACTGCTGCACCAGATCAAACCTGAGCCCCTCTCCAGACCCCTTTCTGCTGCTCATTGGAGTCTGGTTCCATGTTGTGGGTTGAAACATGTAATTCTAGTACCTAGGAAAGGCTTAGGCCCACCCAACCCATAAAGCAGATGTGCCTCCTCTTTGGAGCTTTTTTAAGTTCCAGTGTGGTCGTTCTGGGGATGGTGCAGCACAGCACAGTTTGATTTAATGATGTGCCCCAGCACCATGACAGCACCTGCAAATACTGACAATGACTCTGATTATAATTTTTTGGCGACTCATCTGCAAGTCAGTTGATAACCACATTCATCTCTCAGCAAGTAGCAAGGGAACTTGAGCTTGGAAATCCTGCAGCTCTCCAAGAACAGAACTGTGTCTGCTTTTCTCCTTCAGACTGCTCCTAAAAGCCACTGCAGCCTGCAAACCCTTGGACAAATCTTGAACTCAGCAAGGCACAACCCTTCACAGGCACTTGAGGAGCTGCAGGAGGCATTTTGCATACCCCAGTGTGTCCTTGCTGGGGTAAGTGATGCACTAAGAACAGCTCTTCAGTGCTGAACAGCTGCACAGAAGGTGTCAGAGATATGTGCATAACCTCATTTCTCTCAGCACTGTTTGTACTGTTTAGGAAACATGTTGCATCTCACTAACAAACTCCCATTGCCACTTTTAATCAGCCTTTGAGACCCAGATCTTGCCCTTCTCCAGCACTGTGCAGGAAAGGCAGCATGGCTACTAGAAGCACACAAAGCAGAATTAAGAATCTGCTGAAATTTTAAAGTGAATTTAATTTCCCCCTAAATTCAACAGAATTTACACAGATCTGTCTCACTACCAGCACACCCAGTTGTCAGACCAATCCTTGGAAAACACCTCCACCAAACTATTCCTGCTGTGGACATCCTTTCACCTGGCAGAGCCCCCAGGCTGTGTTTGGCTGTGGCTTCTGGGGGCATGGGAAGGGCTTTTATCAATGGGGAGGGCTTTTATCAGTGGGGAGAGCTTTTATCAGTGGGGAGGGCTCTTATCAGTGGGGAGGGAGAGGGAAGGATAAGCAGGGGATCCCAGGCACAGGGAAGGGAAGGTGTGGGAGGAGGGCTGCATCAGGTCTGTGTACAGAGGGTGTTGCAAACGTGCCAGGGAGAGGCCCAGGGAGATCCTGGGGCCCTCTCAAAGTAGGAAAGTCTGAAAAATATTTTCCTAAGCTTGTCTTTGGACAGCTGCAGCTGACTTTAAGCAATGACACCAAGCAAACTGGAATCTGGATACGGGCAGGTTTTTAATCCGAACAGATGTCTCCTAACCCCACATCTCCTCTCACCCTCCCAGGATACCCTTTTTGCCTTCTCCTCCCTCCACCTGCTCAAACCTGGACATGAATAACCCCCTTCCCTCTGTGCCAGCTCTGTCCTTGGGCTGCCTTTTGGAAAACTTGCACCGTGCCTGTGACCCAAACAGCCCCTCTAGGGTTGGAATATGAGTCAGGAGGAGAGGATTGTGCTCCTGGCTTAGATGCTGTGGTTTACACACTGAATCAATGAGAATTCAACATATCCGTGCCTCAAGTGCTTCCTACTCTAAAACAGAAGCAGGAGGGTTAACCCACCTTTGTAAAGCCATTCAAAGGTGTGGTTGCTGATAGGCTGGTCACTGCTGCAGGTAGCAGGGAGGGATCAGGGCAGCACAACAGCCAGGTGGGCTCTTTGGGCTGGGGGATTACCTGGTGCAGGCAGGGGACAGCAGGACCTGCTGCTGCCAGGACAGGGCCAGGAGAGCCAGGGCTCTGGGGCTGCTCCCAGCACAGGGTGCTGGCTGCTCACAGAAATCACCTTGTCTTGCAGAGTAATGGAAATTGCCAGGGGTCACCTTCACTGCTGCTGCCTGTCCTTTTTCCCATTTATTTTTATCCCACTTGGAAGTGCTCATTAGTGTTTACTACCACTTGTCAACCAGCAGCTTGAAATAACAGGGCTGACGAGGGGGATGGGGACAGCGAGTGGAGAAAACAGACATAAAAGCAGGGACTGTTTGGCAAGAGGACTGTCCTAAAATAGTGTAGACCTTACAGCATTATTGTCTATAAATGCAGAGTTTCATCTCCTGTTCTCTTGCTAATGCAGAATTTCTGTCTCTCATGTTTTCACTGAGTCTTTCTCTCTCTTGTCCACGTTCTCCTTCTGCCCCAGCTCACCAAGGCAGGTGATTTGGGCAGATGCTGCACTTCTCATTTTTGGATATGTTTCTAGTGTTTATGGCTTCAAACCAAACTGCATCCTGGAGACTGAAAAAATTCCCCAGCAAAAGGCAAAGAAGCCATACATCCTATTTTCACAAAGCTTCGTGGTTGTTAATCCTTTCTCATATTTTAGAATTGCCATGTTGCAGCATGGTAACTCTCTTCCTTACAGTTTCCTTTCAGGATGCTCTTCTCTGCCTTTTCTGTACTTGTGTTCTCTTATTTCCGTGCTCATCCCCACACTGCTCACTTCTTCCAGCCCTTTTCTCTCTCACTAAATATTTGTGATCCCTTTCCTTACCACCATCAGCCCTTTGGCAGCTCAGCCCTTCCACTTCCATAGCTCCAGCTGCTTCCCAGACACGATCTCACAAGCATCCTGCCCAGCCACCCTCATGCTGCAGTACTTGTTACTCACCCCAGAGCCCAGAAAACAAGTTCACTAAGGAAGTTTCACAGACCACACAGCAGTTCTATGACCTGTACACAAATTTTTGGGAGTTCTTTCTAACAGGAGGTGACTCTCCTGTCTGGCATCCAGTGCCAGACACTACCAAAGACATCAGCAGGCAAATGTCAACCTCCTGTCGTCATCTCAGGCTCCACTGCAAGCCTGATGCTTGAGAAAATTGAGCAGAAAGCCCCAAATTTTATCATTGCTAAAAGCTCTGACCCTCCCGCTGATGTCAGTTCTTTGAACACTGAGCCATTTTGATGTGGTGTCAACAAAACATACTTGTGGTCTGGATCCAGACTTCATAATTTATGTAACTCTAATCTAGATATTAACATTTCCATGTCCCAGCTTAATTTTTTGTAAAAGGAGGATCATGTGCCTTTCCTATCTCTTTTGCTCTGGTAAAAGGCTCGGTACAGTTTCTTCCATGCACTGCAGTCCTGAAATGAAGGAGCTGAATGCAGGACAAAGGAACCAAAGGGGTTTTTTTGCCTCCTCATTGCAGAGCCATCATTCACGTTGCTCCAAGAACACCCTCTGTGGGTACAGAGTTGGTAGGTGAGGCACAGGAGTGAGATGTGCACTGGAAACCTTTTCTCTTTGTGCTCAGATATTTATCTTGGGGCTAAAACCCAAACCAGCCACTTTAGTCAGACTAAACCAGCACCATCTTCTGTGACAAGTCATTAGATGGGAGCCCTCAGAGCAAATGCTGTTTAAGTCTTAGCAGAATAACATTTCTTTGCTGTGTTTACTATGTCTTGTCCAACAAGGATGTCTCAAGGGCTGGCTGTCTATTAGCTGGTGATTTAGTGCTGTTTGCCCTGTCTTTGGAGAGCAGGACATTCCACTTAAAGGAGGTTGTTCTTCTTGAAAAGAACAAGAGGTTTCTTTTCTCTGGAACAGGAGCCACAATCTCAGGAGCCTCTGCTTGCCACACCAGGAAGGTTTTGCATCCCCTCCCTGGCCACTGCTGGTGGGCCAGGGTGGAAAATGCGAATCCAGGAGCACTTGGACTCCTCCAAAGAGCATCTGACACGAGGCTTTTTTGGGGTCCAAATGTTCCAAGTGTGTGTGGGAAGGACATTTCCCTTTAGTGGGTGCCTTTGATCTCTCTCACTTCGGGCTTCCCCTCCAGGCCCATTGTTTGCACATTGCTGTAACTACAGGAAAACAAACGCATTATACAATTTCCCAGACTGACTCACCCTGGTACTTGATGCCTCCTGTTGTCTGGTTACCCCGATTGCATCATGTCAGCATGGGAAGCTTAAAGGCTGGTTTTTCTGACTAATAATACTGCAGTTGAGTAGTAGCTAAAACCAAAATAATTATCATTATTGCTACTATCATCAACCTGCAAACTACAAGGGGGAGAAAAGCCAAGCAAGCCAAGTCCCTGTTAACTAAACCTTGTGTGAATCATGAGTTCCAGTCAGGGGCCATGCTTAAATAATGTAGTATGTGAGTATAAAAACCCTTTACTCCTGGAAACTTGGCCTCAGCCACTGGAATGGGCCAATCCATGCAACTCCCTCATCCCTGGCTCCTCTGGGATGTGTTTGGATCAGCGTGGTGTAAACAGGGAAGGGTGGGAGGTGTCCTGCGCTGTGGGAGCAGGGCCATTGCTCCTGGGTGGGGATGGAACCCCAGGAAATTTGTCCCTTGGTCAGAGTTCAAGCATCTCCTGTGACTGATGTGATGGGGCTTATCCGTCCTCTTCAACTTCAGTGTCCCTGGGAGCACTCAGCAAAGCTGCCTGAGCTGCCAGCACCTGCACTGAGCCTCTGCATCGCTGCAGCACAGCCCCTTCCTGAGCCTGGGCTCCCAAACAGCTGCTGAAACACCCCCAGAGGATCCCCTCTGCCTCAGCAGGGAGGTGTTGCAGCTCTGATGCAGGGCTCCTTCCACAAAGCAGAGCTTTGCTCCAAAGCAAGCGCTGCTCGCAGCCTCGGCAGCACCCGCTGCGTGTTCAGCCCTGGGGTGCCCAAAGCCATCCTGCTTTAGGGAGGACACACAGAATCCTCCTCTTGCACACCCTGGGCTGTGTGTGGAACACCCATGTGCTCTGCAGGAACTCATTGCAGAAGTTTAATTTCATGTGAACCAGCAGGAGTTGGAGGTGGGTGCTGAGATCCCCCAGCTCACAGAGCAAAGCCATCATCTCACACACTGGCCCACGATGCTTGAAAGGAAAGCTAAATAGCAAAAGCATTGCAAAAACCCCCTCCTGTCCTGTGTGGGACAAAAGCTCCTAATTTCTTGGTATCTCACAGGGGAAAGAATCACTCAAAGCTCTGAGTCAAAAGCCTTTATGCCAACAGCTCTCCTCAGATTCAGTTCTGATCACTTTCATGTTTCGTGCAAGCAACGGGCACTGTGTAAACTAAGCTAAATATACATATTTGCACTGACAGATCCATAGTGACAACATTCATGAGGCCTTCTTTAAAGCTTTGAGGATGTGATTAAAGGGTTTTTCAAGGATAGTTCTTCATTCAGAAGGATATAATTACACTTGAACAAGTTATCATGTTTGTTCACTGCAGGTACAAAAGCAGCTCTTACAGGACTTGTCTAGACACTTCCACCGTGTGTCTTTGTTCTTCTTTTAAAGTAATTTTTTATAAAAGAACTGCAACAGTATCCATTTTTTAATCTGAGTTTTATCTCCTTTTCTGGTAAGAGAAGATTCCTTCCTCTACAGAACCTGTGTTTTCTCAAATTTTAATTCTTCAGAAATTTGCCAGGAAACACCTTGTAAATCTGAAATAGTTTCACCTTTTCTAAAATGACAGAATCCTCTCTATTTAGGATCTTTTTCATTTTCTGATATTATTTCTTCAGCTCAAGTAACCCAGCAGAGGCTTTTAAAAAAAAACCCCAAGAATGAATTGGAAAAACACTGTGACCCACAGTGGTGCAGACCATGACTGTGCAGAGGGTGATTGCCTCAATCAGTTATCTGTAACCTCACATGAGCAAATTAAAAAAAAAAAACATGTTACATATGCTAATATATGCACACCAGTGTTCCAGCTGGCTTGCACCAGTGCTACAATTAGGCATAAAAGTCAGGAAATTATGTGTGGAAAGGCTAATGAGCAGCACTGTCTGCCCAATTACCAGGTTTGCATATGCAAACTGTAATTCTGCAGATCTGTGCCTGGCAAGAGTTTTTTGAAGGTGCATCAGGAGCTCAAGGTTAACTGTGACAGCAAAGTAACCCCAAACCACCTCAACTCTGCTTCAACAAGAGAAGAGAAGAGAAGAGAAGAGAAGAGAAGAGAAGAGAAGAGAAGAGAAGAGAAGAGAAGAGAAGCTTCATCTGGGGTGATCAGAGGGGAACACACACCAGCCCAGCTCTGCCTATCGCTGAAAGCCCAACCCCATGAGCTGCCTAAAGGGTGTCTGTGGATGCCTGTGGAGACTCCAGTGGAAATCCTGGCTAACTGGGAATTCTGCTGCTTTGTTTCAGGGATTCAGACTTGTTCCTGCTCGACTCCAGGACGATCTGGGCCGCAGAGGAAGGGTGGCTGGTGTTCGACATCACCGCGACCAGTAACCACTGGGTGGTGAATCCCCAGCACAACCTGGGCCTGCAGCTCTCTGTGGAAGGGGTTGATGGTGAGTGTCACACACCAGCAGCAGCCAGGGAGCCTCTGCTTCAGACACATGATTCCCAGCCAGGGGAAGCCCTTAGCAGTCAGCACTCTTTCCTCTGGATAGGATTTCTTAAGCACGTTGTTCCTGGTTCTGCCTAAGAAAGCAGCCCAGAGACATGGGATGTTAAGGATGGACTCAGGTGCTGCAGCAGACTGGGGAGCTGCCTGCAGTCATTCCAGTGTTAGCTGAGCACACAGCCCCATCAGTCAGTGTACACACTGCTGGTAATCTGCAGATAATGCAATCCAGCCAAGGAAAGAAGGATAAATTTTGCTATGTGCAAAAAGACACAGCTGAGTGATGTAGGGGGCTGCTGTATGTGGGCACAGAAGTCCTTTCAAATTCAGGAAACAGCCAGGAACCACTTGAATTTCCTTTGTGTCAGTAAAAATGGTTGGTAAAGTCATACCTGGCCTGGACTCCACAGTCTGCAGTGTATGGTACATACAATTACATTTCCCACTGCCACCCTCTCCTTGCCTTTTTTGTAAATAATTGAGTTAATTCTACAGAGAAACCAACTAATTGTCTTTTACCAAAAATCAAATTATTCTAAAGCCCAAGATGAAGGACGTATGGATGATACTCAAAGTTTTGCAACAAAGTTGTCAGGTATGGTGGTGGCAAGAAGCAGCAATAAGCAAAATGTCTCTAAACATTTGTTTCTCTCAGCTAAGGTATATCTGGAGCTCTGTCAGCATTTCATAAAAGGCATTTTTATTTTAAGCTAATAACCTTCCAGTGGGAATTTAGTGTTCCTATGGGCTGAGTTTTATGGTTCCTTTTATAGGATCACTTCAAATTATAGGTTGGTGAACTTAAAGAAACCCCTCTAAAGAATGCAGGAAAAGTTAATGCTGAGCGGATTTGGGGTAAAATAATTATATGTAGGACTATTTTATGTGACTTTTACATGCAGATACAAAATGAATTTAGCTGTGGTGAGCTGCTCTTGTCAGAAGCAGCTTTGCCCATTAAGTCCAGGTCCTTGGTGGGTCGAGGCCATGTCCGGGAGTGACCCCGACCCTCCCCAGGCAGCAGCTCTGCCCTGTGTCCTGCTGGCCTCTCCTGAGGCTCTCACCAGCCTGCTGTGCTTCCAGGACAGAGCATCAACCCCAAGCTGGCGGGGCTCATTGGCAGGCATGGCCCCCAGAACAAGCAGCCCTTCACCGTCGCCTTCTTCAAAGCCACCGAGGTGCATCTGCGCAGCATCCGCTCCACGGGGGGCAAGCAGAGGAGCCAGAACCGATCCAAAACACCAAAGAACCAGGAGGCTTTCCGGGTGTCCAACATTGCAGGTACAGCACAGCTGTCTGGGTCCGTGTTTCTGGGTGTGGGGTGATGTGGGAGCTGCTTCTCCCACGTTTGTCTCTTCGTTGTCGCTCTGGTCCTCCACTGGTTTGAAACGGTGGGTGTGGGATTTGGGGGTTATTCAAAAAATGCCAGCAAAAGGATGGTTCTTGGAAGTGTTAAATTGAGGGATTTCTTAATCCAAATTTAAAAAAAAAACCCCAAGCACCTAACCAGAAAAACTCCTTTTCTCCAATATGAAGCAAATTCTCATTTTGAAATGGAAGATAATTATGTTAAAGAAATGATTAAGTGATCAGTGGATCTGAATCCAAATGCTGTCCATTTTCAGGGCTTGTGATTTTAAGTTCAACCCCTAAATAGCGTAATAGTCACAAAATTCTTGCACAGGAGAAGAAAACCCATTCATTCTCAGGATAACCATGGCTATTCTGGGGGGCAACTGTGCTTCCCAATTTGGAAGAAAGCTCCATCAGGCATTAGAAATAGAAATGTGGTTTAATTATGTGATATCTCAGAGTAACGGGCCCTTGGTGGTGGTGCCAGCAGGAGGCACAGCTCAGGGCTGGCTCTGCTGAGGCAGCAGCAAATTCCAGCTGCTCCTGGGAGCGCCTCGCTGAGCGGAAGGGGAGGTCCTGAGAGGCAGAAGGAAAAGAAAAACAGAGCTTCCAATCATATTTTTGTAAAATCATTAAGGTTGGAAAAGACCTCCAAGATCATCAAGCCCAACCTTTGACCAATTCCCACCTTTTCAACCAGCCCAGAGCACTGAGTGCCATGACCAGTTGTTTCTGAAACACCTACAAGGATGGGGACTCCACCACCTCCCTGGCAGCCCCTTCCAATGCCTGACCACCCTTTCAGTGAAGAAATTCTTCCTGAGCCATTCTTTCTACTTGAGTCTCCAGCTCAGGCTACATGTCCAGGATGGACACAGCATCAAAACTGCAGTGATTCTCCTTTTGTGTGTAGGCAATAATAAGACAGATCTGCACATTGCTATTGGGAGGTCAGAGGAAGCCCAGGGAAAAAAAAATAAAGATTAAAAAAAACCTACTTTCCCAGACCTTTTTTGTCTTTGCACAAAAAAAGCCAGAAGTGAATTTTCTTCATCTGTGTTGAACCTGGCCATTATTACACGGCTAAGCCAGCTAAAATAAAATCTGTAAGTGCACCAGAGGAGCCTCTCTCCCTGCTGAGGGCTGTGGGTGCTGGGGCAGCCCAGCCTCATGGCCACCATTGTCCCCTGACAGAGAACAGCAGCAGTGACCAGCGACAGGCCTGCAAGAAGCATGAGCTCTACGTCAGCTTCAGGGACCTGGGGTGGCAGGTAAGGGCTGGGCTGTGACAGGGGTGCCTTGGCTTGTCACTCACCTGCAGCTGTGGGATCAAGCCACTAACTGCATTTTTTATTTTAAATCCTGAGGGGGAAAAATGCTGCCTTTAGCATGCTTAAGTGCTTCTGCTAGGCTGGATGCAATATTTAGTGTGAGACTGGCTGGAAGCTCAAGACACTCAGGTCCTTTTGGGGAGCTGTGGCCCTGCAGGTCCACTGGCAGTGCTGAAGGCACACAAGGCTGTCCATTTTCATCTGTCCATTCTTTTAGATCTGGTTAAGGACGTTTTCCTTCCTGAAAGCTTGTGTCTGCACTGTGTTGCTGGGCGAAGTGATCCTTGTGGACAGCCAGGAGGACACTGCTGAATGGATAAACAACTAAACCCAGATGTTCAGCTGCTCTGTGGGCACATTTGCAATGTGGGATGTGTCCCTCCAGGAAGAGCAGGCACTTTGGAGGCCTGTAAGAGAGCTTTAGAAAGGCCAGGGGGCCAGAGTTTTATTTTGCAGGCCACTGTAACTGTGCATGGGTGTGTGACTGGATAGATTTATGGTTGGCTTTTTGTTTCCCTGCATTTCTGTCTTTCTCCACAATCTCATGGCTTCCATTCAATCAGGACTGGATCATTGCTCCAGAGGGCTATGCTGCCTATTACTGTGAAGGAGAATGTGCTTTCCCCTTGAACTCCTACATGAATGCTACAAACCACGCCATTGTACAGACACTGGTAGGTGCAGCCTGCTCCTAACCTGGGGTTACAGCTGACAGGTGCTTCTCAGATATAAATTTACACACAAAAGGCTCTCCCAGCTAACAAGGGAGGGGAGATCTGCCTTAGCTCATGAGGTTCCTGCAGCTCCACGTGTCTGGCTGAAGCAGTAGCTGGCCAGAAGTGTCCCTGTCTTTGCTGCAGGTCTCTCTGGCTTGGAAGGGCTCTGTGACAGTGTAAGGGGGGTTTGGTCCCACTGCATGGGAAGGAGGGAGCAGGACGTGGGCCCCACTGTCAGCATCTCCTGGGAAAACTCTGTAAGGATCCACTCCCTGCTGCCACCAAAAGTGGATTTGGGGTCAGGCTGAGGAAGGGATCCATGTGTCCCAAAGTTCCACAGCTCAGCTGCTGTCTGAGTGAGGGTATGGGACAGGCAGAAGGTTACCCAGGAGAAGAGAATATGGGGGAGGAGAGGGGAAAAGTAAATCTTAACAGGCTTCTACTTTCATTACCCAGGTTCACTTTATAAACCCAGAGACTGTGCCGAAACCCTGCTGTGCTCCTACACAACTCAATGCCATCTCAGTGCTCTACTTTGATGACAGCTCCAATGTTATCTTAAAAAAATACAGGAACATGGTGGTACGAGCATGTGGCTGCCACTAGGTTTGTAGGAAGGAGAAAGAAGAAAGAAAAAGAAGTTATTTGTCAAGAGTGGGTTTGTATGGCTGTGTAGGGGAGGGGGAAAGGTTGGTGTTCCAGCCACGGGTTTAAAAAAGTCCCAAACCGTTTTAGGACCAGGCCTCTGAAAGTTCAGACAATGGAACAGTTTCTTGATCTAAAGAGGCATTTGAACACATTTTGTTTTAGTTTATTACAGACAATGAGCTTGTAAACTGAAACAAGCCAGAGAAACCATTTAAAACCAAATCTGCTTTCAAAATTGGCTCCTACAGTACATACTTTTGCAAATGAGTCTTTCTGGAGATTGCAAACTCACCAGTGTTGACTGTGAGTAAAACAGTAATAATCTATCCAAGGTGAGACTGTGCTGTGACTAATAAGTGTGTGTAGTTCCTGTAACACGGTTTGCAATAAAATAAGTGAACAAAATATACCTGGAGTGAACAGGTATTTTGTTAGAGAATCATTGCTTCCATCCCTCTGCTTCAATTTCATGAGCAAAACCAAGGATGAATTACATGCAACTTCCAGTTTTAAACTACAGTAGCAAAAGCTGAATGTGGATTGACATAAATTCAAAGGACAGATTAGGCTAAGAAAAAAAAAATCAAGTGGCAAGCAAAAGACTGAAGAAAAGTGCTTCAAAGAGTGAGAATTTTGGGGTGCACTTTTTTCTATCAACAAGGAAGGAAATTTCCTCTTGCAGCCAGAAAGTGTTTGAATTTGCTTTGAACTTGAAACAGGAAAGTAGCAAAAAGCTGAGAAGCAGGGATTAAACCCAGCATTTAGCTGGGGTATCCTAAGCAGCTACAGAGCTGTAACTACAGATCCTGCTGCTGTGTGGGGAATATCCACAGACTTCCCTGAGGGAAGAAGTCCCAACACCTTCCTGAGAACAAGGAGGCTCGAGCACAGAAGGTGCTGTGAGCTGGGATGTGCACCCAGCAGCACACAGACTGGGAAACCTTCCTTCCCAGGGTCAGTGCTTCTGATAAACCTCCTGCTCTGATGGCTTCACCTCAAAAAGCCCCAAAACAATCCCTTTCAAGGGCCACCAAGAAGCTGGAACAAGAAGTGAGAAAAGGTCCCCTCAAGGTTTTTCTTTTTCCTTCTTTTAAAGTCACAGGTTACACAAACATCACACTTCAGTAATTAAGGCTCAATTAAAGTTGTTGTTGTGAAGAATGCAGAGTTGCAGTAACCAATAATAAACAAATTCCTCACTTTGGCACACACCAAAGTAGGATTGGCATAAATTCCACCACGGAGATAAAAAGAAAATAATGCCCAATAAACCACCATGTCCAGCACACCCAGCTCTGAATCCCCAGACTTCAAAAAGATGAACCTCCAAGAGACGGGTGCAGGACATCACAAATCCCTGGAGAGGGGTCTCTGCTCAGTGAGGAGATGGGGTGATGCAGCCACACTGGGGACTTGGCTCCATGTCTTGCCTTAGAGGAGAGTTTAGAGAAAGAAGATAAATGAAATTCTGGACTTCACTCACTGCTCTTCTCCCTTTAAATCACAGATCAAATCCAGACCAGATGCCTCACTTTAAAAAGAATAAGCAAAGGAAGAAAAAAAGCCCTACTGTCGATGAAATAAATTGGAAACTTGTTTCTGATGGCCTAATTCTCATCTCATTTAAGTCAATTGGTGTTTTCCCAGCAGTTTTCTCAGTTGCAGGATTAGGCTGATGGGAAAGGGGAAGTCCATCCATGACCCTGGTGGGTTTTGGATGGAGGCCTTGGTGAGCAGCTGCCACGTTGCCAGATGTGCCTGGCATCCCACCCAGGCCACTCCAACATCTGCAGGAGCAGCCTGGCTGCAGCAGGCACCCTCCCCAGGCAGGGCTCCAGCACCTTCCCCACGGGGAGACTTGGGGCAAGCACAGCCAGGCACATGGCAGGACAGCAGCTGGAGCCAAAAGCCCACCTCCCCCAGGGGCTGCAGACAGCACCATCCACCATCAGCAGCCAAACTGCCCTCAGTGCACCCCTGGTTTAGAGTGAGGAGCTGAAATCACACAGATGGGAAGCATCTTTTGACATTGTATACATATACACAGCAGTGCTTCTGTAAGCCTCCTAAAGGAAGTGAAGGTGCTGCCTGGAAACTTAAAAGCTACTCGTGCCTGAACTTCCACTCTTCAGTAGTCCAGGATTAGTTTTCTCTTGTGGGTGTTTCAGTGTTGGTGGTCACTGCGTTGGTTTATTGCATTTTTAACTTGGACCACGGTATCTTGCTGTAAAAGACTCAAATATTATGTGGGGATTGTTTCTGTTTTGGTTTTTTGTTGTTGTTTTTAAGCATAATGACAGGATTTTTGTTGCTAGGCTCAACATCAGCTTCACTGTTTGTACATTTTTGTGTAAATAGTTGTCACAAGTGGAAGAAGAATTATTTATTTCCATCTCTGAATTCCTTTTCAATCACATGCAGAAAAAATGATTCTCGGTTCCTAAACACATTTGTTTCCTTATTTAAGAAGATATTTATTAACAGTTGGCAAAAATGCATACACATTTCTGGTTCTTTTCATAGAGCAGTTGTCAGAAGCCTTTTTGTACAAACTAGTAAAATAAATCATTGCAACTTTACAAAAGACATCCCGATGACATTGTGTATCTGTGTGGTTATTCTCCCTTTATTCAAAGAACCTTTTTTGGCTGGACAGTGTTTCATCTTGAGCCTCTGTTTTTGTGCAGCTCAATCTCTATGTACGGGCAAAACTGTCACATGTCATTATTTGGTGCAGCTCCTTCGGTCCAAATACAACAGGGAGGGAAGAATAGCAAAAATATGGATGTGTTTTGCAGTCAGTGCTGCAAAGATCCATGATTGAATTATAGTGCAGCTGTCAGCAGCTGTTTCAAAGAAGCAGGGGGTAAATTAGTTCTGTTTACTGCTAGCATAGTTCAGAGATTTAGTCACCAATAAAATTATAGAGGCACAAGAAAGGAAGAAAGAAACTCCAAAGAAACATCAGCCAAGAAGCTGACATTTTCTAATTTAGATTGTTTTAGCATATTTGAGAGATGCTGCTGGCATGAGGTTTCCTACTGTGGATACCACACTGCATTGCTATGGAGGCAGCTGAAAAAAAATAATGATCTAAATCCCTCTATTAACTGAGCAAATCTTGGGGGCATAACAGCAATTTTGGGGCTTTTGTTTACTTTGAACGGTGAGCAGAGTTGTGCCACTTCGCATACATATATTGGCTGGGCCAGAGGATTAAATCATCAGCATCTGGGAGCTAATCTGCCACCTTCCACGAGCAATTGCAAATTCAGAATTAAATTTGCTTCGTGCACTGCTCTGAGAGTCCAGCAAAGCATCAGTGGAGAGACCTTTATTGATGCAAACGGATTCCTTCCCAGCTTCTCCAGGCCTGGACTAATTTTAGAAGGAGGATTCTCTGGTATTTCTCATTATGGTCCCAATTCTCTGCATTTAGGTGAAGAGAGGGGTGACGCCAGCAAGAGGAGAAAGAATAAAATAAATATTTTTTTACTTTGCAGGGCCAGTCTTGCAGCCAACAGCAGCTTCACCGCTGACTTCAACACGTCCAGCCTTATATCATGAAATTTCTGTTGGTTTCCAGCTCTGCCAAATACACACAACTTGCTGGATGTGCTTTGGAGCAGCTTTCCCAGCCCAGGAGCCAAAACTCCATTCCCAAGCTGGTTGCAGCCTCCCCTTGGTCTGCAGCACTCCTGTGGCTTTGTCTCCTCATCTACTGTTCTGGAAGAGGAATTCTTGACACGAATCCATACACTGCCATAAACTGCCAGGGCCATAAAACCCTGGAGAACGAGCTTCCAAACAGCCAGATTTATCTGAGTAATGACATTTTAAAGCACATTTAAAACAATTTATAGAACAGTTATTTTAACTTCCTTTCAGGCCAAACTTTGAGGATGTTATGTTTGCTTAATTGAGCTGTTTCAGATCTGTTCCAGCACTGACAATAAGATCCTTTTGTCCCTGTGCAGGAAACTGCCTCCGTTGCTGCCAGTGTTCATATAATAAAAAATAATGATTTAAATACGCTTCAGTGCAATTTTAAGATTCCTGATTGTTGTGGAAGCGTCAGCTGTGAAGCCTAAAACCAGAGAGGGACAGCAGAACTTGCACAAGTGCAGCTCAGGGCACAGCCAAGGGCTGCTGGATTCAGTCCCTCAGCTCTGCCTGCAATGGGAACAGATAATTCTGGATTAAAAAAAAACCCCAAAGACTCATCTTTTGAGTTCAGAATTCACATCCTCTGTATGCTTCCATCCCAATACCCTGCTTGCTGACTTCCACTGCTGCCACAAACACATCATTCTCTGTATTCAACCTTCCTTCTGAGAGAAATTCTGCCCAATTAAGCTAAAAGGAGCCTGTTTGAAGTTTTTATTTATCAGGTAATGATTGACAAGACCTCGAGGCAAAAACTAGGAGCACTTTATACTACAGTCATTCATTACCCGAGTACAAAAGCAACACAAATGGGTTATTATGGCCACTTTGAGTTACTCTGTTTTAAATAAAAATGTCTATTCCCTTTTTCTACTTAATGCTGTGGAATTTGTATTCCTAAATCAGCAGCAGAGAAAGACCAGAAGTTTAGGATAATACATTTAATGCACTGATTTGTTTCCTAGCTTTTTTCCAAGGGTCTATTTACCAGGCAATAGGAGCAGACTTTTTAATCTTAATATTTGGAAAGTTGTTTCTTGATATTATGAGGTTTACCACTTTGGGATAAATCTGCTGCTTTCTCCAATGGAATCCTCATGTATGAATTAACTCCACAAACGAAGACAGCACAATATTAAAACAGCTTAAATATAGCTTTGTATTTAAAAGGAAGGCAGGACAAGCCATAGACAGATTCATTGACTTCACAATTTTTTTCACCAGGGAAAGGTACTGGAGAAAGTTGAGGGGGAAAAAAGGGCTCAGCCCCAGCCCCACAAACCCTTGGAAGGGCAGCTTTGCACTTGACCAGTTTTTGCAGGCAGGGTTAAGCACTTAACCATTTGCAGGCTAAAGCTCTACATGGGGCTGCTTGAATTAACCTCACCCTCAGAGGACTGGCTCGCTTGTCTGCAATAAAACCCAACCCCAGGCCAGCCAGCAGTAATCTGGGGAATGGGGCATTTGTGTCTGGGGCTGGGAGGGGGTGAGTGGCTGCACCCACGGCAGCCTCCCTGCCCCTAATTGAAACCATCCCTTCCCCAGGAGCTGAGGTGGCTCCAGAGTGAGCAGCTCTGTGCTGCTGATAACTTGGGGTAAGTGGTCTTATTTTAAGAAGCTCTTAAGAAGAAAGGAGGGGATGCCAGGCCCTCGGTGGATCTGTTGTGCTTTACTGTGTCAGCACCTGGGGCTCCAGCCCAGGACGCCGGGGTTGTGCTGAATTTCCAGAGCAGGTTTGGGATGTCACTGCAGTTGTGGAGTGCAAAAAGGGTCACAGAGGCACTTTTGCCCTGGGTTCCCACCTTCTCCTCCATTGCATGATCTCTCCACTAAGGTCCAGAGTGGACAACAGCCCCAGCAGTGGTCAGACACCGAGGGTGACACCAGCAAGGTCACCTTTGGCTTGGCTAATGAAGGAAAAATATTGCAGGCTGCTGGGTTTATTCCCATGCTGTTTATTGCTGCTGTGTCAGGTGCTCCATATAAAATATGTGGAAGCAGAGACATTGAGTGTCTGGACTCAGTTATGAAGGGTCAGAGCTCAAAGATATCATTTCTCAGGTCCCAACAATTCAAGCCATTTTGTTCAGTGTTTAAAACAAGCTGCAGACAAGAGCAGAGCTGTCAGTGGCTCTACATCTCTCTGCCCCAGGCAGAAGCACTACTCAACCTCTTTAAAAAGAGAGACTGGGGCAATTGCTTAATGAGAATAGATTCCTCATTTTAGCCTCTATCTTAGGCTGCATGCTAAGCACACAAGAAAGAAGCACAAACTGACACACTCAGCTGACCCAAAACTGACATGTGAGGAGTTTTCCTTCCGATCTGTTCATACGTTTTTCACAGTGATCTACTGCCACCACTGACCTCTATTTGACTCCTGAAGTGAGAAACTAGCTCTTAAATCCACTGAATTGGGTTGTGTTCTTCCCTAACAGGGAACGACCTGGCTGGACCACAGCTTTAGGAGTTGGTTAATTATTCACTCCACAGACATATTTCATGACACCTCAGAGCTAAGTTTTGGAGGAGACAGCAAGAAGAGGTAGGGCCAGGCATTTGTGAGGAGAAAGAATGCAGCTACTGCCTTTGCAGTTGTCCAACTGAGTTCCAAAATCCATCTTACAGGGCTCCCCTGGAAACCCAGCCAGTGGTTTTGGGGAGAAGGAGCACGACACTCACAGAGATTGGGCCATCAGCTTGGAGCAACTTTAACCAGGAGATCTTTTTCCTAACACCAAGGCAGACTTTTTAAATTCTAAATCAGAAAAATGCACAAGTGATTCCAGGTTGAGCCCATCAGTTGTTTTGGTTTCACATGACTACTGAGAAATCAACTGTAAAGGCTGGTGCAGTTATATACACACATACCATGCACAGAATGTGAACTGTAAATACTGGCAGGGACTCTGGTTTAAGAAGCTGCAGTTAATGTTGTGTCAGAGCAGCCCTTGGAACCCCCATTTCCAGAGTCTTATAGTGCAGGGGGTGGGGAGGGAATAAATCCGATTTTGCTGGAGCTTTGCCTACAACTTCTCAGCCATAAAGCCTTTATTTATGGCTGTTACACAGCATGAAGGATTCAATTTGTCCTTTGTTATGAATTTCAGTGGATCATGTAACTGTTTATTTCCAGATTTTTTTTTAAAGTTGGTATTTTTGGTTTGCAGGGGAAAAAAACAGCTCCTCATAGTCTACACCAGTGGGGATGTGCTTAGATCACATTTGATAGAGACAGGGGCTCCTAAAGCCCTGAAATTTCTTCCTCAGGGGCCACAGAAAATGATGAGACCAGGCAGTAAAGCCCTTCCATGAGGCTGGGAGCCTGGGCTGGAGGAAACCTCAACCCTGCAGCCACTTCAGTCCTTGGCCAGGAATGGCAGCAGCCCCCTCCGAGAGCTGCTGGAGGCAATTCCTCCTGAGAGTAGGTGGAAAAGCACAACCAATTCAAAGCACAAACTGCATCAGCTCTTCACATCTTTGAGAGATTTCCTGCTTCTAGTAGCAGCTGAGAACAAGATGCTCAATAAAAAAAAATCTCAGCCAGAAAGGGATGTGTGTCCCCGGGGACTCCCTGCACTTTGCAGTGGCACTGTGGAGTCACAGTGACAGCCCTGATAATCAACACTTGCTGAGCATTCCCTCTTCAAAGGGTTTTTAGTGATGGCAGTTAAAAAGGAAGATGCTTGGATTTTGCATTCATTTATTTCATGTTTCTCATCTGGCTCAGGAACAGGCCTTGAGAAACCTGTTTTTTGGGCAAGAGGGAACAGCCTCGAGTTAAAAAGAGATGGAGGCTCCTTCCTGGGAGCTGAGGGAGATTGACAGCCAGCTAAGCCCACGGGTCAAATATTATGTTCTCCAGATGGGAGTGACAGTCTTTGAGGAAGCAGATCTGGTTTTCTGCTGCAGCACCTCTCAGAAAATGAAAAGAAAAACACCTCTGCTGGCACTGCAGGATCCTTGAGTGGCTTTTGCTTCATTTCCAGACCATGTGTCAGACACACCCTGGTGTCTCCTTTATGAACAGCGGTAGAAGACCAGGGATGCATCAAGTCTGTGGTTCACCTGCCTCCTCTTGAAATATTCTCAGCACATGGAGAGGTGGGACAGATCACAAGGATTGTCAGCCTAGATCATAGACTGGCATATCAGAGACTGCATTTACTGCTCCTACAGCTTGAAAAACAAGTGATTTGGGGTGATTTATTGTCAGAATGACAGCAGTGACCTCAAGGGCTTGTTCTAGGCTCAGGATCCCCCAGTTTTGCCAGCCTCTGGTTGAAAATACACAGGTTAATTGGCATGGCAAACCCTCCCCAGCTCTACTCCCTGCCTCTGGAGGGAGTGTAAAGGAGCAGTGTACCAGAGGTCACACACACATTTGCAGAGAAGTTTACATTTAATCAACATCTCTCCCTCCCACCCCGCACATATGAGGATCCTCTGGGAAAAATAACAGTTAATCAATTCACAAAAATATTGCACTACAGCTCTTCCCTCCTCAGTCAAATGAAAGACCTTTTCCATGCAGCTACAGCTGATAAACACAGTGCCCTGTGCTTTAGGTCCTCATTGCTGGTGTCTGCCTTAATTGCTGCTTCCCATTTGCTTTGGCCCCTTCTCAAAGGAGGCAGCACATCTAATTGCACATGGAGGGAGATGTCTGCCTCTGATCTGGCTGAACAGTTTCTCCCTCAAGTAATTTAGAAGCCTCTCTGTTGGTAGTAGACTAAACCAGTAAATGAGAGCAGCTTTGGGATTCAGCCATCTTCCCCAAACTAAAGGATTTTCCCTGTTCAGTAGGATGTTGTCACATTTGGCTGCCAAAACTGCTCATTGTGCTGTGAGTTGTCAGCCAAAATGAAGCTCCACTGCTGCCTGAAGTTGTGTTTGTTGAGGCCTCCTCATCTTTGAGAGGAAAGTGCCATGTCCCCCTCCCCACTCCCTTTTCTTCCACCATTTACTCAATTGCATTAACAACAGCAGCAGCATCAGAAAGTTTGTGGCCATGGGACTGGAATTCCTCAGTGGAGTTTATTTTAACACATCCAGAACACCAGATATCTACTGAGCTATATATAGAGATAGGCCTACATCTCTGAAGAATTAAAAAAAAAAAAAAACCAAAAAAACAAAAAACAGGCCTATACTTCTGAAAGCCACAAGGCCACAAAGATAGATTATGTGAATTACTGTCATTACCAAAATTGCTGGTTAAAGAAGAACTTCTGAGCACCCTGCATCACTCTAGCAGTTGGGCTATAGGAACCACTGTAATTACAAAGTATTTTAAATCATGCCAGTACAAACACGATCTGGAAATGGAAAATACCATGCTAGTCACTGCATCTGGAAGTTAATGGTTGGCATGGAAATGTGTGGAACTGGTTACTCATGCTGAGCAGTGGGCACAGTGAAGTCATGTCCACCTCTGCTCCTCACTACCTTTGACTGCAGGCAAAGGTTATTTCCAGTCTCACCCACCCTGCTGGCAACCCCCAGGTCCAAGGGCTGCTCCTCACAAAGAGCTGGCATCGCTGTCAGGGGACTCAGCTGTCAGCTCACAACGTCCCCAAGTGTCAAGAAAGGTGTGACACACAGAGGCCAAAGGGCTACGAGCCACATCAGCCTCCTTGCAAGATCAAAGCAATGTTTAAGTCAAGTAATACACAGAGAAGCATTTTAGTGAGTCTATTTGGAATAATAAATGTTAGGAACTTCTTACGAAAAGTCTGTGAGAGAGGAGTTTGTAACCAAGCAACTTCCACTAAAGAGGGGGAAAAAAACCCACCAAAAAAGAAAAAAAAATCTTTAGAGACACTTCCAGATTCAGTGCACAGATTTTACTGGCAAGAGCAGCTTTTCTCGCCAGCCTCTGCACAAGGAAGGAGTTGTGGGTGGACAGCAGAGCAGGACGAAGCAGGAGCTCATCCATTCACATCACACCTGAGCCCTGGCACACAGCAGACAGGTCCCTTCCCCGACACGCTGTCCCAGCTGCAGGTGCTCTCCCCATCAGGGTGACCTCGCCTGTTGCACAACATCCTGGGGACTAATCTCCAAACACCATCAGCCTGGAGAGAGCCTGTCCTTATCTGCTGCAGAGCAGCTGTTGTGGGCTTCTGTCTGCCAGATCAAAGCAGAGCTTATTCCAACCAGCCAGCATTACTCAGAAAGCTGGAATCAGCCCTCTCTGGGATGGAGCTCGCCCCAGCCCGCCCAGGTTGGGTGCAGAGCAGTGGGATCTCTCCAGCCAGAGCTGCAGACTGATCTCTGCTGTCCTGAGGACAGGAGCAAACCAGCTTTCAAAGGCAGAGCATCTCTTGCTACCTTTGTTTCTGCACGCCCAGTTCCAAGCAATGCTTTTGGTCCCCTACATGGAGGGAGGACATCCACTCTCCCCTGCAGGTCAGGCTCGAGCTACAAGCAGCAAAATTCACAATTTCAAGATTATTTTGTCTGCAGAGTGTGAAGAACTTTCAGGAACTTCCTCTGAGCTCTGTGCTGTGCTCAGCCCTGTCAGTGAGTGGAGCAGAGTGGGTAGCAGCAGAACAGGGCACAACCCACAGAGCCAGCAGACAAATTTTGCCACCTACAACAAATGAGGCCACTGCCTAAATTGGTCCTGTACACAACAAGCCCCAGGCCTGGTAAGACTGAAAGGAAGGTGAAGCCAGAGAAAATAAAGCATTTGAATAATAATTAAAATAATATTTCTCTAAAAACACTACACAAGAACTGCTCTACCAGGATTCACACATGAATTCAAGCTTCAGCCTGTTCAGTGATCAATCCCAACACCTTTTCCTCAGTCACTGCAAACCACTGCATCATTTTATTTATTTATTTAGCACTGATGTTCACCTCATTGATTGTGCTCTCACACAGCCTTTCAGAGTCCTCTGCTGGCCACAAGGAGCCACCCACATACCTGGCCCCTCTGCAAAGGGACTTTCTGCCCCACATCACTGTGGGCACTGCGAAGAACCTGCCTCTGTCTTGTCCCACTCTCCCTGGGGCTCCCACAGCCAGGCTGGCCCCCAGAATCAGGATGTCCAAGCAGGTTTTGGGCTGTTTTACCTGCCCAGCTGGTAAGTGGGGAGTTCTGACTGAAACCACTGGTTCCCTGGAAAGCCTGGTGTCAAAGCAGGTAGATTTGTCACATCTCATGGCTCATTTTAGCCAGGATTGCTCCCAAAACAGTCCTCTCCCAACCTTGTCTAGAAGGCTGGGGGCCCCATATCTGCAGAGGGGTTGGAGCCCTGCTCACATGTGTGGGTGTACAGGCATGGTCTCAGATGCCCGAGGCTGCACACGAGGGGGTTTGGTGGAGGCTCAGAAACCTTTTCCCCCTTCCATGTGCCTTGCAAAAGGGGCTGCTGACTGTGCTGTCTGTCCCCAGCCCTGGATCAGCCTCCCAAGCACTTCCACATCCTCCTCAGAGCCACGGCTCGGGTGATCAGCACCACTTTAATGTGCTCTTTGTTCTTTTTGCATCTGGGTCCCACATTTAGGATTCCAGCACTTTGCAGTGCAGCAGGGATTGAGTGACAGTGGCCCAGCCACTTAACTGGTTGTGTACCAGGCCCCCCATCCTCTGCAGAGAGACCTTCCTCTGGCTCAGAGGGACAGACAGCACTTCCCACGCTCGCACAGGGCTGTGTTTTAACAGGGCTTTTGTGAACCTAAGGACTGCAGCAAACCACACCAAGTCCCCACACAGCCCTTCCTATAACTCAGACAATTTACCCACAGGGAATTTCAGAGCCTGCTCTGGCAAAGTTCCTGTGCTGAAGGTGGACAGCTCAGCACTCACTGCTGTCCTTTAACAAGGCACAGCTCTGTGTGATGCAGAAGAAGCTGGACCTGGACTCTTGATTTCTGTTTCATATCATCCACTGCATCATTCTGGGCAGGAGGCATCACCCATCAGTGCCTAGGTTTCCCCATCTGTAAAATTGTAGTTTTGCAGAATCTTTGAAGGCGTGGCTATTATGGGATGGGCTGTAAAGCACACAAAGTCCTGAATGCAGGGGCAGAGGTCGTGGTGAGGAGTCTGGAGTGACCACGGTGAGCAGACAGGAATTGGGGCAAGCACTGAGTGGCCACAGGGGTTGCCCAGCCCAGTAACCAGCCTGCCTGGAAAGGGTCACTCCAAAGCAGCAGCTGGGAAATCACACAGCAAGTCAAGAAATGGAGAAGTATCTGGCTCCCATCCACCTGTCCTCACACAGGCAATGCAGGGGCCTGTCTGATACTTCGTGCAGTGGGAAACTTATCCCCTGCAGATACTTGTGATGTGTCACATCCCTCAGCCTGGTGCACAGGCAGATCTGCCAGCTGAGGGTTTTATAGGCCCCACAGGGAGAGGAACAGAGTGAGCTGATCCCATCACCATGGAGAAATAATTAAGAGGTTTTGTTGAGTAAGGCTTGGAAAACAAAAAAACTGGAAGTGACTAAGGGTCTTAATTGAAATGTATTTCAAATTCACAGTTTTGTCAATAATTTCCTTTTTCTCCACTGAAAAACATCTCTGGAATAATAATTAAAAAACCTCTGCGAAAAAAGGTGTTGTATAAATAATGTGCAGATGTCAGACATGGGGAAGAATTATTTCAGGTTTAAACTTGCAGCAGAATTTGAAGGAAAGCTGTGTGAAGAATTTCTAAAAACACACTCGTTTTTATTAGAACTTTATGTTTGCCATTTTTCAGTCTGTTCCTCATAAAAAAAGCAAATTTGAGCTTCTCTAGGACTGTGGTTTCCATAAGCCAGGATTAAGTGTAGGCACGAGATTGTCCCTACAAGGGGAAGGAGCTGGAGCTGGGAAAGGTTCACACAGCACCTCTTGCAAACCAGGGCCGGTTTAAAATCAAGATGTGTCTGACTTTGGGGATGGAAGAAGATTTTGGTTCACTGTTTAAGGCATCCATTCATCCTCAGAAAACTGTGGATCTGCATGGCTCAGGAAGCTGGGAACGGTGGGGATCCCTGCTGGCTGTGGGCACAGCTCCAAAGATGGAGCCAGAGTACGTGGAGCATCAAAAAATTAGGAGCAAGGATGGCTAAAAAGATTGTAGGGTCCTGCTGGGGACGTCTGGGGATCCATGGGACTCATCTGTCCCTCCTTTCTGTGTTTGTCCCAGGGGCTTGGGACAGACCTAAGCCATCCACGTGGATTCTGTGCTCTGCAGTTCACATTTCTCAAAGCAAGTTGAGGCTCCTTTGAAAGCTCATCTTGTTTTCCCTAATTCAATCCGGAAAACAGCCATATTAATACCAACAGATACCGCCCACACACAAATCAGAAAAATTAAAGGCCATTGCAAAAGTGCCTGTTTCCAGTGGTCAGATTAGCTGCAGACGGAAGCAATTGGAGCTGCATTAAAACTAACAGGCTGTAATTGTCCAGAGGCATTGTCTTGCAGTGCAACACTTCTCTTTGGCTCTTCACAGAGATTTCTTGGAATTTTTTCAATCGCTTTTCTGCTTGAAGTATATGCTGCACTTCAAATCTTTCCTTTCCGTGTCACAAGAGAATGAGCTAAAAGTTCATCAACAGCCTATGGCAACATCTCAGTGGAGAAAGTTGAAGTCATTTCTTAATGCCATTTCTTATTAGCTATCATCATTGTGTAAATGCTGTGAGTACAAGAGCACAGGAGGTCTGCTGTTAATCATTATGAACCTCGGTTTCTCCCTGCCTAGCAGTTAAACCTTCAGAATCATTTCATTTCTTTAAAATATACAGAAAACTGGCTTCTCCCAGACCCTTGGGTGTTCTAGTGAATAATACCGTGGACTTAGTTCCCAACCAGCTTTCTGTAGTTGGTTAGTTAGATAGATCTTCTATTTAAAGATAAGTTCCATCCCACCCCTCTGCAATCTGGTTATGATTACTGGTTACTGCCACCCGCAGACTGATAAACTTATAACAGCTGCATTGCAGGAAATCACCTCCAATTCAACCCTGATGTTGTAGGGATGTCTTTAGTTAGCTTAAATAGCCTCTTAACATTCATTTTTTTGTGTGCAAAACACCTATCATTAATTTTGACTCAGGAGATCAAACAGTTAACAACGTGTTGATCCTAGCTTACTTTTAAGTGATGTATTGTATCATTTCTGAGAGTTATGAGGGGTTGATATTTTCTTTTGCTAATGCATCAAAGTCGATAAGTGAGCGGGGCAAACCCTCGTCCTGGGAAAGGAAGCTATTAACAGCTGTGCTCGGAAGGTTCTGAGGGCCACATTGCGTCATAGCCCTCGAGTTTATTGAATGTTAACTCTTTTTTTTTTTTTTTTTTTTTTTTTCCCCTTAACCAAAGGAAATGAGTTTCTATAATCCTCTGCTTTGAGCTGCATCCTCAGTGGGGTAATGAAAAATGAGCCACGCCATCCGATAGCGCGCTGCTTTGCACACAATGGATCTTCACAAGGGCAGGCACGGTGCCACTGCAGCGCCGGCTCCTGCTCCCTGTTGAAATGCACAATGAATTTATTTATTGCCGATCCAAAAGGCGCTCGAACAGAACGGGCACAGCGGGGGAACCGCCCGAGTTTGACTTGGCATGGTAAGAAAGCAGCCCCGGAGAAAATGACCAACGTGCAGACCTGGGAGAGCAGAACATTTTTATAAGGAGGATCTTGAAATGGTGGGTTCGTGCACATGCAGAGAGCAAGGCAAATTGGTTCCAAGAACAAGGCATCTGCTTCCTTGAAAACTTTTTTAATTTTTTTTTTTGGCAGAATTTGTATGTGAGTTGGGCATGTTGAGTGATTTATGGGGCCATTAAACATACACTAAATCAATCTCTATTAGGGGGAAAAAAAAGCGCCATGTACTTAAAAAAGGCCCTCGAGCAAGATTGCTGAACCCAAGGTCTGATGTTGCGAGGCAGAATGGTCACTGGCAATTTGGAGATGTAACATGAACTCAGTCAGTCAATTCGGATATGATAGTTTTTAATGTTCCATGAATCCAGCAAAATGTGTATCCAATTAACTACTACTAAAGGACCTTATTTATAAAATAATACTTTTGCGGTCAGGTTGCGCTTTTTCCACTCATTTCTGTACACAGTTCAGGTTGCAGATTTTGTGTGTTTGATTAATACAGACAAACATCCCTTTTGGGGCTGGCTGTTCCTGGCAGGGCTGGGCAGAGAAGAGGCTTTGTCCCCATTATCACAGATTTAGGCTGGGAACAGAGGCAGGAGGAGGATTTTCTGCTGGAACCAAGCAGCAAGAATTGGAGCAAGAGGTTGTCCTTTGCTGAGGGATCTCTCCAATGGGCAGGTCCAAGTGCTGGAAACACTGAGTTGGCAAAACCCTGAGCTGTTTACTCAGGGCTGTTTTGGAGCTGAAGAAATTCGTAGGTGGCACAAATGTGTCCTTCAGCCCGTAGGAAAAACATCCTCCTTAGAAAACTTACCTGAGTTATTTAAAGGACACGTGCAAAACATATGCATCCCAAAACAGCCCCTTTATCCAACACCATTTCATTTTAAGACCATGCAGTGGGCAGACATTCACAAATTCAGGCAGAACAAGGTTTTATGAACTCCCCTCTGAATTGCCTATGCAAACAAGCATAGCATTCAGATGGAAACAGGCCAAAAGTGTTTTGTGAATAGAGCATTAAGATATTTTCTTCTTGACATGGTAAGGGATGGAAAATGTGTAGCAAAGCCCTACGGCTTGTCAGGGGAAATTCTCCTGAGTGTGTGTGCACACACACGTAAGTGCAGGAGAGTGACATGTAAGCTTTCTGACATGCTACCAGATGGGATGGGGAACTCAGGAATGCTCCGTGAATCCAAGAGCATTTCTCACCCAAGCTCAGCATTTTATGGCCAGCTTTTCTCCAGTATTGTCTTCAGTTAAGTTTTCTTCTGATTTCAAAACAAAAATATTTTAAGTGTGAAATGTTTGAGTTTCAAAAATGAATAAACAACTTTGTTGGAAAAATAAAAAACAAAAAGAAGAAGCAAACCAAAATGCTCAGAAAAAGCAAATGAAAAGGCAAAGGAATGAGACTGTAACGGAAGCTGACAGATACAAGAGAGGACATGAAAGTGTTGAGGCTTTGACTTGCACTAGAGCCCTGCCCCTCCATAAGAAACCCTTGAGCCCATCACCTCCTGCAGCTTAGGGATCCTCTGGGAGATGTGTCTAGAACAGAGAATCAATTTTTTTGTGGAAAAGAGGAGATGGGATTTAAGTTTTGGACCCCACTGTCACAGCTCTAGGGTTCAAGGTCAGTGACAGCTGAAGACATAATTAATATAACAAATCTAAACCAGGTAATTACTTTGGTGATGCAGCCTAATTGCAATGAAAGCAGTTCAGCACTGTATTTCTCCTGAGTACAGGGAGATCACACAGACTGTTTCCTGGTGTTTTGGCAACCAAGGGCACACTCATGAGACACACATCTCCAGAAAATCTTTTCAGAAGCAGCTCTTCTTTCTAAAGACCAGGAAAGAAGGTGAACAGCATCAAGATTTGATAAAAGACACACCAGAGATACCTCAATGGGTTATAGGGATGTGCAAGAGGGTTCTCCCCAAACTGCAGCAGCAGATAAAGAGCAGCCCTTGCTCAGAGCACACACTTGATGGGGGACAGAAGCCATGGGGTGCCCTCAGCTCAGGGACTCGGAGTCTGCCCTCCTCAGAGCCAACACCTGCAGCTTCAGGGCCACCTTGCACCCAAGCTTTGCTGCCACTGCAGTTCAGCCTTTCCTGGGATGTTCATCAAACCATAATTTTTTTCCCCTCTCCTGCTTGCACAGCTGGTGAAATATCCAAACCTGCCTCGAACATCCTCCTTGGCTTTTCTCCTCTTTTTTTATTTGCATTAAAAAGGAACAAAATCAAGCTTCTCCCCCCTCCCCGACCCAAACCAAACCCCTTTTCTTCTTTTCTTCCACGGCAAAAGAAAACTCCAAATAAACAAAGAAACAGCTGCCGTCCCTCCTTCCTCCTCAAACCCTCGGGGGCAGCTTGGAGGTAGAATGTCCTTTCTAATTTCATTGACTGTGCTGTTGATATATAGGGTAATTTTATCTTAACAACCTGTAACAAAGGATAAGACAGTAGTCGTCTTGCATTCCAGACAGTAGGAGATGTTTACTCATTCTCCCAGCAGACTCTCTCATCATTCATCTAGACTTTATTAGGATGCCAGGAAATGGGAAACCTATAATTTAAGAAATGTATCACACAGAGAAACTTCTTCTGTTTGGTAAATAAAAGGTAGCTGAGGATCTGAGGTTAATTTGCTTTTAAAAAAAGTGTTCTCACCAGTTTTCTCATTTCTTCCCAAAACTCTGCTTTGAGCTAAACCTTAACAGAGTGCAGTACTGAGGAAAAACATCACTGGGCACCTCAAGAAGGACTGAGATGTGTCCTAACCCCAGGGCTCTGGAATCCTGTGCTGTTTTTTGAGGCTGTGCTGGCAGCAGTGGCTCAGCCTTCAGAGCACAAAATGTGTCTGTGGGCAGGGATGGTTTTGTCTTAATCTTCGGAGGCATCACATTGTCCAGGCTGGAAACACACCCTGAGCAATCTCCTTCTGTGGGGCCAAGGGGAGGGGAAGGGAGGCAGAAGAAAGCACATATTTTGCAGCAAACATTCTTATGGGTTTTTGCTTCTTAAGTGACTTTCACATGAGTGTTTATTCCTGTTTACGTAGCTCGACATGAATGCCTGGCTTTGATTTGAGGACAAACTGCCCCATAAACTCATGAATGTCTGAATTTAACCTTCACCTTTCCCCCCTAACCTTCACTCTTGCTTTCCCCTTCATAATTGGTGACATTCTCACAGCCAAATTTAATAAAATATGTGTTAGTGAGAGTGAAGCAGACTGTGGGCACAGATGGAGGTGGGGAGGGATGATGTGTGATGCTGGTCCGTGCAGGGGAGAAAACTCCTCCAAAAACCAAGTTCTAGGGCAGAATTCCTGCTGTTTAAGACCAAGATTCCCAGTGGCCAGAAAACCATTAGCCCACAAATATGAATAAGCCCAGTCCTGCTCTACCCATTAACCACAGCTTGGCTTCTCCCTCTGACAAATTCATCAAGTCCAAGTTTTCTAAGCGCCACTGCCTGTGGATCAGGGCTCCTGCCACGCCATCCATGCTGACAGCAGGGCTGTTGTGAGAGCTGATCAGCACCTCCCAGGCACACTGAAGGGAAGCAGTCACCTCTCCTGGATATCCATCAAAGGAGCCTTTCTCCTTTAAGCTGTGCTTCAGCCTCTCTGCCCTGCAGTTGTCAGCCAGGAGCAGGGCTTGCTCTTGGCATCCTTCTGACAGCTGCCACTGCAGTTGTGTGGGCTGCAGAGATTTCATCTCTGCTCAGATTTGGCCCTGTGGTTTTGAGGCTTCTCACCCCATGACAGATTCCCAAAGAGTGTGGTCTTTGTCATCTTCCAAGTAGCCATTAAATCCAGAGTTGAAGTCAAGGTTATGCTGTACCACAAACCTTTGAAGAGCTCCTTTGCGTGCTCTGCAAAGCAAACCCAGAAGACCACTGGATGTTCTTCACTGGGTCAAATCCATCCCTGCTGTGAACTCCACCTAATTCTGGGGAGTGGCTGGAGGGGTGAATGTGGTCAGCCCTGGGATCATTGAAGGCCTCTCCCACTTGGACATATCAGATCATCGCTGTTCAACTGCATGGCACAGAAAAGAGGGGGTTTTTCTCCCATTTTATACATAAGGTCCACTTGGAAATGGACCTCAGCAGCTGCAGCTTGCTGGAGGCAGTCAGTAATGGATGGAGGTAATTTATCCTATGCATTTTTTTCCCCTGAAAGGAAATTTAGTTTTTAAATGCAGTCATTGTGGGGTAAGAAGAGAAGGAGGAGGGGAGGGAACTGAGAGAGGATAAGAGGCGTGCCTTTAATGACAGGAAAAGAAAAATCTGTGAGCTCAAACTAATGCAACTTCCAAACTCAAATAGATGTCACCATGGTGACAAAGCCTCAGACTTCATAAATTTTTTCCTCTTCCCGTTTGTGGTGAGCTCTGGTACCCTGTTAAATACTTTCAAAGCCTTTTAAAGACGCATTGGAAGCATCTGATCCAGTAGAAGATTTCCTCGTAATAACACTCATTATATATGGGGAGAAACCACATCTCAAGCTGCCTTCCTGTCTCTGAACACTAAAGACATGAACTTTGGAGTTAAAATTCATCTCCTATATGAGACTCACATGCATGATATGATTTCCAGCACGAAATTCCAGGGGGGAAGCCTGTGGTAGGGTAATAATCCCCAAGATCCCCTTCACCTCAAGGTCTGTTAAGCACAACTCAGTGACTTGGACATGTGTCTGTAAATAGAGTTTGATTTAATACCAATCCAGTGATGAACTGGAACCTGAATGAGGCTGCTTGGGTTTGCATAGCCCTGACCCACTGACCTTGTCAGACAGATTTAACTCATCACACACGTCCTTACACCTCAGTCACAGCACATCCGAGTGCTCCAGAGCCACCACCAGCTCAGGACTGTTTGGAGACCAGTGTGAAACCCCCTGGCAATCACTGCAGAGAGCAGCAAATGAAAACAGCATTTCAAGATCTCTTTAAATGCATCAGATGCCACCCAAACCTGAGACTCACAGCAGGTTCTTCTGTGAAATCCAACCAGCTTTGGGCCCCAGTGCTGACCAGATATGCCTCTCTCAGTGTTCGCCAGCTACAAAAATGTCACGCGCCTGAATATTTCAGGATTTACAGCTGCAGAAACTCTCCAGTGTCACCTTTCTCCCCTTTTATAGCTCAGCCATAATCTTAAATTCAGCTGAATACAAAGAGCTGCCTGTAGACAGCTAATCCTAAAGACAGAGCTTTGTGTGAAACTTGGAGGAGAAAAAAAGAAGGAAAAAGAAAGAAATCACTGACAGGGATTGGCAGGAAAGACAAATATTTCTGGCTAATTTTTGCTGGTATTCTTCTACCCTGGTTTGGGGCTGAGCAAAGAGGCTCCTCCTTTGGCTGTTCTCACACCCTGTGCTGACCAGAGCAGATAATTCAGCAAACAGCAGATACTCCAACACCAGTGGGGTGGGAGGGGACGGCTGAGGTCGGGGAGGAGCAGCAGCCTTTGCCTGCACACAGGTAAGGATTATGCACGGGATCAGCAGTGAAATCCCGGGCTGATAATGCTGAGGTAATGCTGATAATTACACAGCAAAGTCCTAATTGCATTTAAACAGCTCTTCTTGTCTCCAGGAGGGTGCTGGGTTTGGATATTCCTTGGGAAGCTGAGTGGTCCTGGCTGTCCCAGATTTCCACAGGCACTGGGGACCTGCTCCTGTCTCGGGGCTGGAGAAACACCAGCCCAAGCTGTTCAACCTTTTGCAGAATTTCCAGCTGTGCTGACCTTAATTTATACAGGCTGGGATCCAATTCTTTGTCAGAGCAGCCTGAGGTGCATCAGGTCCTTCCACCTTTTGGCCCTGGTCTTCCACCAGGGTCAGTAGAGTTATTCCAAGTACCTTGAAAGTCACCTGATGTTTTCCCTGATGTGCCTTTCCTAAACACAGAAATGCTGCCCTCAGGCACTGATGGATTCCCACAGGTAATGGGGGACAGAGGAATAAATTTAACCTCAAAAAAGAATTCTGTAACCTCCACTGAATTTCACAAAGTGACAAAACCCCTGCCCTCCCTAAATAGAGACCATCCTGAATGTGGAAAGTCAGTGACCTCCACTCCAGTTTGGGAAACCCACCAAGCAAGGGATGTCTCCATAAAAGGTGCATTTCACATTCTTCCTGCCTGTATGGAATTGTCTCCCAGTATTGGTGCTCACCTACATCAGGAATTAAAATGTGCAGGCTCCTGAGAACAAGTTAAACCAATTGAAAGCTAGACAAATACACAAACAATAAATAGCATTTTTCTTTCCTATTATATTACTACAGTGTGTGTATAGAAACAAAAATAGGTTTTACGGTATTTTCCCCCTCAGGTGTTAATCAGTTAGCAATTGGGTTATTTTTTTTTGACATTATTTTGGTAATTAGTATTATTTAGGGGATTGGGAGTGTCAACCCTGTTTTGGAGGCTGAGAAGAAAGCAGAACTGCCCTGGTGCTGTCTGGCTTTACCTTGCAGTGTGTATTTGAGCTCTGGATGGGAAGCAGAGAGAGACTTCCCAGGAGAGCAGGAACCCCTCCTTTCCTAAGCCCTCTCAGCCTCCTGGATCCCAGGGACCCTCACAGAAGTGGTTTAGGATGACTCCAGTCTCCTTTTGATGCTTACAACTCAATTTTGCAATCACTACCCAGGACAGCCTGTGAAACCAAAGAGGGATGAGCCAGCTTTTATTGGGAGACTTTCCACCCACTGCCAGCTGCAGGATGCTGTTTTACAGTCTGTGCCTCTTTGATATATGACACAAGCTGCTGTGTGGCTGCTTACCTGCTAAAACTGTTTTGATTTGTCCTGGTTCTTTCTTGTCTGCATATGGTTTGTGTCTAGGTGCACTTTGCTAATCTCCCATGGCATTTTTTAAGCAGCCCAACTGTTTTTGCCCGTGCTATTTTTGGTATGCTGAGTCTAATTGGTACCTTGCAATGCAAAGAATCTGAGTTACAAATGAAAAATATATTCCCTACTCTAGTTATGATCAACTCTTTAACACAGGATGTAAAATATTAACACACGACACAGAGCTCTCTACAGCCATTATAAAAGTGCTTCTGAGAGAGCCAATGAGTGTTTTGTTACAATATTTATCTAAATGTATCAAAGTAATACACAAATCTGAGATCAAAACCTTTAAGGCGGAATCTGAAAATTTTATAATGTCATGTAATTGGATAATATTAAATTAGCAACAAAAATATCACTTTTCAATATCCTTCAACAAAAAGCAATTGCATCCCCTGCTAAAGACAAGGACCTAAGAGACAGTACCAGATTCCCAGGAAATAAAAGCCTTACCCAGGAGGCAGCTGAGCTGTGCTCACATCCCCTGAGAATGTGCATTGATTGAAACCCTTGGTCATTGTCACAGGACTGGGAGGAAACAGGAAAAGATGCTCGGTGCTGCTTTTGTGATTGATCCACCACACGGAGGTTCCTCACTTTGCCTGGAGATGGGCAATGCCTGCTCCTGCCCTGGGGCCAGGAGAGATGCAGCAGCACACGTGGCCTGGGAAGAGAAAAATCATCAGTTTGTAAGTGTGGCTTTAATTTCTCTGAAGGCATCAGCCTTGCCTCCATACAGGTGCCAACACACCATGCAGCCTCACAGCCCTCAGACACATCCCTGCCCAGGTGGGATCTGGTGCAAAGCCCTGGCACTGCACCCCGAGGAAGCACTCGTGGATATTCATTATGGCTGGGAACAGGGAACAGGCTGTGGAATGCCCTCCAGAGTCCTGTGCCAGGGGGCAGGCTGGGGACAGCTTACACCAGTGCCAAGGCAAGAGCTCTGCTAAGCCCTGGCCTGGGGAAATCCTGATTTCCAGGAATAAAAGTCTCTTTCATCTTATGGGCCAGTCCTTCCCCATGGTTTAAACTGAGAGTACCACATAATCCTGTTTTTCTGTGGGGATGTTTGTAACCCAGGGATGATGTCTAATCCTGCTGCAATCAGTCCGAAACTCTTGGAGGAGAATCAAAGGATGCTGTTATTTGTTATTCCCAGTGGAGTGGCTGGTGAGCAGTGTCCCAGAGGGCTGAGGAGAGCCTCACATGGATCCCACTCCCATTCCTCCTTGTTACCTTTCATTTCAGAAATCAAGTGTTCAGACCCCCTTGTTGTTGTGACCTAAATTTCTTGCCTGTAGTACAAATCTTTATCTCTGTTGAACATTTCCAAACCAAGTTGCTTATTCTGATTGCCAGGGTTAGACCTAAATTATAGACAGAGCAAGTTTGGGGCACCAGCATGAGCATTCCTTTCTTCACTAAGGAGTCATTGTGGGTGAAAGGAGGAAAAAGCTGCTGTTTCTGCCACTCACACACATTATCTCACTGGGTAATACCAGAAGTCCTTGTTCTGCTGAGGTAAAATTGTTTCACCCATTAGGCTTTGTATGTTTTACTGATTGTCTTAACAAATTGAATTGAGCCAAACTGTTCTTACCTCCTGGAGATGTGACTGCAGTGGAATTATTTCACATTGCTCACAGAGTGATGCTGCAGGAATTAAAGATACATAATATTAATCAAATTTTAGGTTACTTTAAAATTATCTATATTGATTAACAAATTGAAGCCTTGACGAGAAGAATTTCTCTCCCATGGACAGGAGTAAAGACCCCTGGAAAGGATGAGAATTTTATATCGGGTAAAAACAGTAGCTTAAAAGTAGAGCAAGAGGAAGAGGGCATTAAATGTGCTCTGGAATGAACGGTACCGGGGGTTTCCCGGCAGTACCGACATGTCCCGGAGGGGTCCCGGCGGTGTGGGGATGTACCTGAAGGTACCGGGATGTACCAGAAGGTACCGGGATGCCCCGGGATGTCCCGGCGGTAGGGGATGTACCAGAAGGTACCAGGATGTCCCGGGATGTCCCGGCGGTGTGGGGGATGTACTAAAAGGTACCGGGATGTAACAGAAGGTACCGGGATGCCCCGGGATGTCCCAGCGTGTCCCGGGATATCCCGGCAGCGATGGCAGTCTCCGCCCGCTCTCTGGCGGCAGAGCAGCGGAACAGCAGCACGGCCGCATCCCCGGGATGGAGAATCCCGACCCCGGGATGGAGAATCCCGACCCCGGGATGGAGAATCCCGACCCCGGGATGGAGAATCCCGACCCCGGGATGGAGAATCCCCACCCCGGGATGGAGAATCCCGTCCCCGGGATGAAGAATCCCGTCCCCGGCAGCCGGTGGCACGGACAGTGAGAAATGGCTCCGAAAAGGGACCAGGACAGAGGTGGGGCTGTTCGGCTCCCCGTTCCTGCTCTGCGGGAGCAGCTGGAAAGCCAAGAGCTCTCGAGAAGAACAAGCAAGGAGGAAGGAATAGGTGTTAACAGGAAGGGTGAGAAATGCAGAGCGCAGGGCTTAGAAACACCGACAAATCAAGGCACCGCTCCGGTCCCTGCCACACCGACCTCTCCTACGGCACTGCCGGGCTCCGGACTCCTGCATCCCCCCCGGCTCAGCCCTCACCGCACACGCTGCTCTCGGAAAGGCTTTGGGAAAAAACAAGGTTTGGATTCCTGTAACAAGTGCTCGCCGAGCTCCTCTGTGGCATCAGGCTGGGTCTGTGTGCACCAGCAGGTCTCTGTAAGGCACCCTACAAGGATAAAGTCGCCACAAACCATGGTCTGGGGTGGACCGAGGCCACTCGAGGAGATGAAGCTCGGGTGTGTACAGAGCACAGCACCGGGTGGCTGAGCATGAACCAGCCGTGCAGGATCAGCCCTGCTCCTGGAAGACAAAACTCTGTGAACACACAAGGTGCAGACACTGAAAGGGCCTTTGCACACCCTCTGCACCGGCCCTGAGCGCGGCATCGCCGCTCTCTGCTTCACAAAGCACACAAAGCAATACCCAGAACTGCCACGGAGGGAACCTGCTCCAGCACCGCCCCACCGGCAGCTTGCAGCCAAGTGCGTTTGTCACTTTCCTTACAAGAACATTTCCCAACTACTCCACTTTGTCAGCCCGAGTTCCCTTCTGTGACATTCCTGTACCGCACACAGCACTGGAGTGCAAACCACGGCTGTGCTCCTAAGCTGGGCGGGAGCTGCGCTCGCCAGTTGTACCCCATGGAAATGCTCCTGCTCTGACAGAGGACAGCCTGAAACAATTACAGAGCCAAAAACCTAGATAGCCTCACTATAAAGGGCCCTGCTTTAATTTAAAAATACATATTTAATCACATTTTATGTGGGTGCTGAATTTCTTTCACCTCGCCATCCAACACAGTATCTCACATCACTCTTGAGACCATTCTGGTCCGTAGGTCCCCTTCTTTAGGCTGCTTGTCATTCCAGGTACATCATGTTTCCATTTCCATATATATAAACACACACACATAACATATATATATCTATCTAAATATCTATATATACAATTTTTCTGTTGAGAATGTGCTGTCAGCCCCTTCCCCCCTCCAGCAAGAGGATCCCCGAGCCACCCCTGAGCCGTGGCTTTGTCCTCAGCCACCTTCCTGTGGGAACTCACAAACCTTTCCCCTCCCTGGAATGCCATCCATGGGTAGATATTTTCTGTGTGTAGCGAGCAAGATGCTCCAGCTGGCCATCTCTCTTTCTGATGGCGTCCTTGCTGATGAGGGAGCGAGGGGCAGAAGCGGCTTCGGGAGGCACCGCTGTGCTGTGGGCACTGGGAAAGGACTGTCCTCACCCACTTGTCCCTTCCTCAGAGCTATCTGTGCTCGCTGGACCTAAAAACAGGCTCCAACACCTGCGGTTTTCCCGAGGCTCCCCGTGCGCGGCCGGGATGCCGCGTGATGCCGGGAGGGGGCACTGGCGCCTCGCCGGGAGCCGGGGATGGGGCTGGGATGCGGCTCCCGGTCCCTCGAGCCCCGCGGCCCCGCCGCCCACCAGTGACCCCGCAAACCCCGAGCGAACGGGACACGCAGACACCGACAGCCCAGCCCTGGTGTCCCTTCCAGCGAGGAGTCCCGCGGATGATCCGCTTTTACACTTTGCTCACAGCTTTCAGTTTCAGAATGAAACGAACATTTCGTTTCAAAGACAAGCATCCCAAACCTGGGGCACAGAAGAGGATCCTCACAGTGACCTCTGGGCCATCCCAGCATCACCGTGAAAGGATTCTCTGCTGGGTTTTCCCTCTGAGTTTTTTAACAAGAGTGACTGGTTAGCACCTTCTGTGGGAGAAGCACGGCCTTGCTCACACAGAAATCATTCCTTGGGGTTGGCAATTTTATCAGATAAATACTTCAGAGGACTCCTTCAAGCTACTCCCGAGTTAATAAAATAACAGCAACAAGGCTTGGTTATCTCTCCTGATACCTTCCCAAACACGTCCTTTAGAAGAGTAACTGCTACGGTGCTGATTTAGCATTCCCAAATTATTAACATTTCTATTTCAGCATCACAGAACCTTAATTGCTGAGCATGCATAAACAAGGAGTTCCAGTTACAAAATTCTCTCACACTCACAAGATTCACCGTTTTTCTAAATTGTATTTTATGGCCTTCATTTTGCAAATGGCCAGAACACAATGGCTCCCATTATGAAGTTATGCATTGGAGTTTGGCTACACAGAATATTTTGGGACAGCCTTTGGATAGATCTCTTATCTATTGCATGACAACATGCCCTCACCTGTGTACCATCCTGGTCTCTCCACCCCCCACAAATACCTCCATCCCCAGCAAAATAGCACCACAAACCCCTTTGCTCTCAAATATGCTGAGCTTTCCCTCCAAACCTTGCAGATATTTAGCTGAGTTTGCCCTCCTTGTTTCCAAAGCTCTGCATAACTTTGTGCCAGGCTTCTCCTCTTCTTCCTGTCCCAGTCTCATCTGTGCCTGCTGCTGCTGCCTCTGTTGCCCATGCTGCACTTCTCCCTGTTTTTACACTGTTCCAGTTGCCTGGAATAACCTTCTTATCAGAATGCAACAAGCAGTCTCCAGCTCCTTTACAAATCATATGAACATCCACCTGTTCCCCTGACAGTAACCATATGCCTCTGGATTTGTTCTGGAGTGTGGGAGGCTGCTTTGTGTGATTTGGGCAAGATCCAGCTCCTACTGAAATTAAGGAAAAAATTCCCATTGATTCCATGGCTCTTGCACCAAAGCCTCAGATTGGAAATTTCACGGGGTGCTTCCCTCATGTTTTAATTACAGCAGCACACCGGGCAGGTTTAGGATTCAGAATAGCCAGCAATGGTTATCAGTCAATTGTAGTGATATAACACCAGGAAAAGAGGTAAGGCTGGGTTTGCCAGCTCAGAAGAGCAGCACAAAATCACTGTAAAGTGATTTATATAAAGCCCCTTCACATGGCAGGGTTTAAAACACAGCACACAAGGAGTTAGAGGCACCTAAAGATCAGCCTCAGCTGGGGACAAATCCTCCCAGCACAGCTCTCCTCAGTGATCTGAGCACACAAACTATCTCTGTATCAAAAGAACTCTGTCAACACTATTTGTGCAGAGCCATAAACATAATAAATCTTGCCAACTCCTCTGTGAACTGGCTATTTATTACACTCATCTCCGAGCCTTTCTGATACCGGAGCTGGAGGCTGCAAACATAAATACTGAAATGATGTGTTGCATATGCCGTGCCTTAATTTGCTGTGTTTGATTTGAGGCTCAGTTTTGGAAGCCCCTTCAGTGCGTGGCCTGCAGTGCTCCCTGCCCAGGCTGAGAGATAAGTGAGAGATAACAGAGCCCATCAAACCTCGTCAGCCTCCCTGGCAGCCGCAGGAGCCCCACTGACGGTGTGAGTGTGGCAGCACAGCCAGACCGAGAGCTTCCCCAGCCACAACTGCACCAGCACGAAGGGCAAAGACAGCAAATCCAACCCAGAACCATGTCCTGGGAGCAAAGAAGGTGGGCAAAACACATGCCAGCCTCACCATCTCCCACCATGTTACTGGTGATGCTGGGAGACCTCCCAGTGTGGGGGTCTGTCTGCAATGCAAGGACTGTGGTCTGGACTTTTCTTCAACCCCAACACCAAACCTGGCAGCTGATTCGATGTGCTGAGAACCAGATCCAGGCAAACCCCACCAGTGAGGCAGGGCTGGCTTTTCCTCTGGGTCAGTCCTGCTCCCCGTCCCATTCAGCACATCCGTGCAGTCAGCACATCAAAAATTGCCAAATTATATTTATCTTTATACAGATAAATATAAACATACATACAGAAACCTCCCCTCCAGCTGCAGTAAAATGATTTAGCAGAATGTAAACTGTCATTAATATAACATGGGATCCTCTATAAAAACCTGAGAAAGGATGTATAATACCTCAAATATTTTTTAATAAGTTTTTTGAGTGAAACATGGCATCCCTAAATCATTTCTAAATCAGAAAAAATTAAGAGATTTGTCATATAATTGGTGCAATTGGTAACTTAAAATACAGTCTAGTGCAGAATTATCTACTTTTTATCTCTGGCAATTTCCACATCTGCATTTTACCTTTTTGTAAAATTATTATTTACTTCCTGATCTACATTAGATCTCCCTAAAAGTTCAAAATACCGGATCTAAAATTATGAACCAAATCTTTCAAAGATTTTTTTGTAATCAGTTCAATTCCACCTGTGGACACAGCAGTGGGGTGGGAGCCACAAATACCTAAAGTCTTAATCAGAGCTCTGCCAGTAATTTGCTGCATTACAGTTGGTTTAAGTCTTTGAAATTGTGCTGATTTTTGAGTCCCAAGAGCCCTGAGCAGCCTATGGAGGACACCAAGGCTGACACCAAGCTCTGGAGGAACAGGCACAGATTTGCTGCTGACCTGGCTGTGATCAGGATTTCCCCCCACAGAACTGGCCTGGAGATGTGCAGTTTTGGAAACAAAAAGGATGCTCCTGCAGTGACCTCAGCAGTACTGAGGGATGAAGAACTGAGATGAAGAACTGAGCTTCACCCTCCTGTCTCCAAAATTAACAGCCATTCCCCTGCACTTTGTGAAGCCTCTGAATTTATAAAACACCGGAGGAATTTGTCATTTCATAAGATGCAAAAAGTGCACAAACTGCTGGTGTTTCCACAATTTTTCACAGAAAAAATAAATTAAGTCCAAAAGCAGAAGAATTCACAGACTAACTGTCCCTTTGGTCCACTTTAAAAGATATCTCTGCCATTTGGTCACACAGGGCACATCTTGACTCCTCTCCCTTTTAAAAGTCTCTCTAATCTCCTTGCCATTGCTGTATTCCTTTCTTGTTTTTGTTTTTTTTCTGCCCCTGCATAAACTCCTGACAGCCAAAGGGCTGTTCCTGGGCTCAGACCACATGAGGAAACATCAGCTCCAAGGAAGATTTTCAGACAGAGGAATTGTCTTCCTGTGTCCAAAGACAGATATGTGAGGACACGTTCACAATCAGAAGAGATGCATCCTCCCTCTCCCGGCCCAGAGAACACACATAGGATCTAAATCTCCCACCCTGAACCCTGGATTAGGATTCATTCAGTGCCTCCAAGCAAGATGTCAGTGTTATTTTGTCAACAAACCTAAACCCAGGGTCCCCTACAGACCTGTGTGTTACAGAGGGAGATGGATTTTACACGAACACACAGACAGCTCGGCAGCTTTGCCTCCTTCAGCTCTGCCTGTTCCCAGTGTCTGAGGATGGGTGGCAGAGAGAAGGCATTTAACAAGAAGAAGACGACATTAAACATCAAACATGCCTTTGCTTCTGACAATTAATTGAGAAGAAAACATCATAATCAGTTGCAGACTCGTCTCTGCGTCGTTAGCGTGACTCCGCTCAATTACGGCGCCGTAGTCCAGAGCGAGGGGTTTGGTTCTCATCTTTGTGTTACGTGGGGATGGGGAGGCAGCAGACAGAGCTGAGGGGTTAAAGGTGGCAGGAGGAGGTCGCCAAGGGTGTCACCATCTCTGAGTTAGCCATAAATAATAGGAACCAGTGTGGCCTTTGGTTTATAGTCCAGTTTAAAGCCTCACCATCAGGGAGGGGCTGGGAGCACGGGCACAGAGAGGGGGGACAGGGGCTGTCGGGAGGAGGAGACATCCCAAAAAACAGCTGCCCTGTGGAAATTTGGCTGTCCCATCCTTGGAAGTTTTCAAGGTCAGGTTGGCCAAGGCTTTGAGCAACCTGGTCTAGTGAAGCTGTCCCTCAGTCTGTAGGTTATGTTTGCTTTCACCTGAAAGTAAAAAAGCCTTACAAGGAAGCAATGCTGTAATCTCTTAGGACAACAATTGCATAAAAGCAAGTGTTTACATAAATGATGCCACTCACTTCAGGCTGATTTTAATCATCAAAGGAGAAAAAGCACTTTTTGTTTGGTCTTTTACTAGTCAAAAATGGCTGGTATTTAATAAGCCCTGGAGCCAGATCTCAGTAGGACAGGCTTTTTATGGGCCAGAGGCACCTACCATACCATCCTCTCCACACACAGCCACTGACCTATGTCCAGCTGATTTGAATTTACTTCCTAAATCTGATGCTTCGCCCAGTTAGGTCAAAAAAAAAAAAAAAAAGACAGAAACATGGCATTTCTAGACCACAGTTCTTGGTGTCACTACACATTACTGATAATTTAGGAATGCTACAGAACATCTCAAGTTTAAAGTAGTTTCATGGTTCCAACGGAGAGCTAAAACAGATGGGGTTTCAGCATGACCTTTCAACCTACCAGACACTGTTGACCCAGATTATAGTTCAACAAAGCTGCTCCTGGATTCATGTTACATTTTGGGAGAAACACCAGGGTTACAGTGAGAATGGCTAAGCTGCCCAGAGGCAGCTTGGGGAGCCAGGGGATGGGGATGGTGTCAGTCCTATCCCTGTGCAGACACCTTTATGCCACAGTAGGTGCTTGGAGGGAGGCTCTGCTCCCTGCCACAAAGTGCTGGGAAAGTAATTCAGGAATGGGAGGAAGAACTGTGAGATATTTCACTGAGAAATCAAGGAGGGGATCAAAAAAGGAGTAAAATGGGCAGAGAGCTCCAGTTGAAAACACTCTTTTTCCAAGCTCAGGCTTCACACCAGAAAGCTGGAGCTGAAGACCTGGTGGTGGTCAAAGAGGCCAGGTTTTAGCCAAGAAGTGGCTGCTCTCCAGCAGTGGGGAAGGATTGCTCCAGCCCTCCTGGCTCAGTGGCTGGGGCTGGCCCTGCCCACCCAGGATCTGCTGGACTTGTCTGTCTGAGCTCAGCCAGTCGGGAACTGGAGGGGGACCATAAACCACCAAGCACTGTGGCTTCCTATTGGAGCTGATGGAGTTCCTGTCAATGTGCTGTTATTTTAGACATTGCAGCACTAAAAATAGTGCCTGTAGGGTTTTTTTTAGCAAGCTTGTTGTTTCCAGGAGCCCTGAAAACATAAAGGGTTCCATAAGTGCTCAGAACAAGCTTGTGAAATAGTCTTGCTGGAATACAAAACCACTTGAAAATGCTGTTTGTTACATTTCCCTATGAGCTCAACAAGAAGACTGGGCAGACCATTTTGCTAAAACACTGGGCTCTTTACTTAAAATTTATTTTACTGTAAGAAAATTTGGGATATCTACTAGTTTTTCTCTATTCCATATGGCAGCAAGAAATCTGTGTTCTCACAAAATCTTTCTAAAATGCTATCACCATGCCAAAAGCTTCTTCAATCTCCTTGCCCCCCATGACAAAATGATGATGATCCAGACCTTAATGATGTCTGTTTGTAACAACAAAACCAGGAAAACAAGCTTTATGTCCTTCAAGTGGAGATCAGCTGCACAAGAAGGACCAGGCTCGCCTTAATCCTCAAAAGACTGACATCTGTCCTAATTGTGGGATCTGAACAACATTTCTAAAGCAGCTTTTGGAGCGTGCTGCCCACATCTGTCGGTGTTTGTTGGAGCTCTGCTGGAACCTCTGCCCCGACAGCAGCAGAACCACTGTAGGGGCAGTGCCCCATCCCTCCTGTCCAGCACAGAGCCCTTTGGGATAGAACCTGAGGTAGCCAATGGGGAATTTCCTAATACATCATCCTATCCCAGCAGAGCTTGATGCTGGGATAGGAGCTTATCACCAGGTCACTGCTCTGTAACTGCGATGGGAGGATGATGTGCTGGTTGTTTGCCAACAGTGGGTGTTGCAACATTTTTGCAGATTATCCCCTACGATAAAGGAGCTGTGTTTAATGAGTGTTGTCAGCTGGGTTATCATCTGCACATCGTGCAAAGTGAGTTTTGGGCTGGACTTTGCAGCCCCTCTCATCCAAAATTTCAAAGTGATTTGTCCACGTTAATCAAGTCTCAAAGCTGCCCTGTGGAATACCTATTTAGGCTCCCTGAGAGCATCAGGAATGGATGTAGGGATTCCAGCTGAAGGTCTGTGGAGCAGCCCCTGGCAGTGGGCAGTGACAGCTGCCCTGCCTGGTGGGAAGCATGGGAATGCTGTTGTGTGGTTTTAATTTGCTGGATTTTGAACCTACCTCAAGTTTCAGTGTTCAGAGCATCTCCTAGCAGGAGTTTTATAGATTAAATACAGAACATGTTAAGAAGAACCTCTTCTTCCTCACTTTGAATTTGCCACCTACCTTCCCCAACAACCTGCTCATTTCATTTTGATATCCTCTTGTTGCTTTCTTGGAAGAGCCATTCCCTGCTCACCCCTCTATGCCACTCAGGCTTTGGAGACATCTGTTGTTTTCCCATCCTTTTTTCTCAAAACAGAAAACACTTGGAGGTGCTTAAAGACCTGGTTGCTGTGTAGGTGCCAAACTGACACTGAATCCAAAGTCAAGGACCTAAAAATCTTTGCAGAACTGACTCAAAAGGGTGTCACACCCAGCACTGATCATTGATTTATCCCAGCTCTCCCTTCCTGCTTTGTCCAACACACACCTGCACAGAAGTCAGATCTCATATGGCAAAGCAATAATCTATTCAGGCTGTATGACACGAATTAATAAGGCTGACACTAATTGCTGGATTTGTTGCTTCTCCAGCCCTGCACTGCCCCATTGCCAGGGGATGTGGAAGGATGGGGAGAGGCAAAGATCAGCACCCAAAAACAGAAGAGATTTGCATTTAGTTGACTATGAATATACACAGGTACTCCTTGCTCATCATCTTTCACTGCTTGTTTTCTGGCTTTAATTACTTTAAAATGAAAGTTTAAGATACTTTAAAAGATCATTACTTTTTAACCAATTTTTCTTTGCATCCCCAAACGCAGGTTTAACGTGGCAGCGACGGCTGCGAGTCCAAAGGAGACAGATTTTCTGTCCCCACCCATGAAGAGCAGTTGATTCACTCCAAGCCTTGCCAAGGCCATATGCAAATTGTGCTAATAGGAGCAGCTGCTGGCTGCACAGCCCAGGGGATAAACACAAGTTCTGTTCATGCTGCTGCCCCAGCCCACATCCCCAGGATCACGCTCAGCTCAATGAAAAGCACCATCCCTGGGAGCTCTCTGCAGGTAACTGCAGGAGAGATGCCGTGTGCTGTGGGTGCAGCTCAGGCAGCAGCAGGGAAGCTTGAGCAGGAAAATGTGTAGGAAAATGTGTCTGGGCTCTCCCACAGCAAACTGGCACTGTCCTCGGGTGGCTGTGCCAGTCTGCAGCACATTAAGGTTTGGCCCGTGTTTTCTGTGGAGAAAAATCCCCTTCCATCTGGATTTCATCTTCCTAAACTCCATGAGTGTATGTTATTTGTATATATTCCACAACTGACAGGATGTTTTAGAGAGTTTTAGGGTAAGCACAGGGAGGATACCTGGTGAAACTGTTCTGTATTAACCACGAACGACAGACTTTCTGCTTTGCTCTTTTGAAACTCCTCTGGCACAATATCTGGGTGAAGCTAAGGCAGGGAAAGACTAAGCCAAGGTTGGTGAAAAGTAGGAGATCCTGGATGAGCTGAGGGTTCACCTCTCATTTTTCCCCCTCCAAGAGCCCTGTGTCCCTGCTGCTGCCCCATAAAATGCCATGGCATGAGTCCAGCTCCTCACTTTTAAACAGTGATCTGTTCTTAGAAATCCTCTTGAAAATCCTGTAGTAGGAAATTCTCTTAGTAATTCTGAACTCCTTTGGTGGAAGTCAAATGCCCCTGCTTTGTTAGCAGGATGTCAGGCAGCAAAAACTGATTTAGAAATCACTTTGTCATTTAGAAAGTGTATTAATAAGTGTAATTAGAAAGCATTAAGATGGCTTTTACCATCCAAGGGACATCACTACACTGCCTTCTGCTCCTCTCCTGTTCTCAATCTTAAACTAGCTATCCATGACTTTCCATTACTTAAATAAGTCTGGTTTTTTGTGATATGTTTTGCTGTGGTCACTTTATCCTTTGATTTATCTATTTACCTGAATCAGAAGCCAGAGCCAGATCAGCCTCCTGTGCCCTCCTGTTTGCTCACACAGCCCATGGAGCACAACAGAGCAGGTCTGAGAGCATCCCAGGTTGGACCTGGTGCACATTCCCAGAGTTTCTCCTGGGATCCAGCACCTGGAGGAGCCAGGAATGCCCTTCACACCCTGCAGGCTGCAGCTTCCCAGGTCAGGCAGGAAACCCACCGTGACCCAGCCCACACAGATCCTGATGGAGCTTTGGAACAGTCCTCCTCTGTAGTGGTTAAAAAAATCAAACAAGAGAGAGGTTTCCTGTGATTTTTAAGATTTCAGAGCTACTTCAAGCAACAAGAGTTCAGTGATTGTGTGCCATACACTTGGAGTAAAGGGTGAGGTTGAATTTCTTGGAAAATAAACTCTTTTCAGCTCTGGAGACCACAAAATCAAAAAAAGAAGCACATACCCCTGCTTCTCTTTTCTCCCCAGATCACGTAAATCTGGGGGAAGAATATTATCAGTGTGAGACACAGTGAGTAAAACAGTGAATGTACAAACCTTCAGAATAGGTGATTTATCTGGGATAATCTCTCCTGCTCAAACCCCATCATTACCCCATGTAATGGTTTGCAACCACGTGTCCAGCAGGGCTCCACATTTGAGCTTGAATTTAACATTCCAATTTGTGTGCAATGTTTAATCCCCTTGAATGTTTGAGAGGAGAACAAATATTCCTTTTTTTTTTTTTTTTTCTCCTCAAAATTCCTGCCTTTGGCTCCTTTTAAGACTCTTCTGACCATCACTCTAGACTTCATCTGAATCTCAGGGCTCCAGGGTTTTGCCCAATTTCAGACTTTACAATAAAATTTTGCCAGATTTACATTCAACTTCAGAAGATGCAAACCATCTCTACTCCCAATTTAATGAACAACCATCAGCCAAAGAAAGCCTCTTCCCACCTCAAGAAATTACATTGTTTGAATGGGAAAAAACTGGTTTTAATTAATAATGGATATGAAACATATATAAATTACAACAAGGGCACTGGGGAAGAACTCTGCTGCTGTCAAATTCTTTCAGCAAGATGATCCATAGAAACAAAATTCCAGTCACAGCAACTTGAGCTGTTCTAGACCTCAATCAGGAAAAATGGAATGGCTCCACCTACTCACCAGTGAAAACAATATATCCTCTGAAAGAAATCCTTAAACTTTCAGTCCTTCTGGGTCTTGTGCAATATTTTGTGGCTTTTCCTAACACTGTTTTTATGATGTTGACAATCAGATCTTCAAGTGACATCGATACTGGTGGGACAAAAACAGAAACAAAATGAACTGGTTAGAGCATAGATGGTCTGGAAAATCAAAGCAAGTAATAAATTAAAAGATGCACTGGAAAAAAACCCATAGTGGATCTTAATTAAGAGCCTGCCTTTATTATGGCAAAGGCAAATCATCAACAGCTTGTCTTCAAACTTCTATCAATATTTCCTTTTCAAACAGTCTGGGAGTGTAGGTAACAAAATAAAGTGTGGCCACACACAAGATAAATGCCATCTCAACTGGACCAAAGTGCCTTCTTGTCTTCTAGCTCAATACCATCAAAAGTCCACCAAAAAATAGCCACATAATTCACCATCTAAACGTCAGCTCTTCCCTTAGCACGAATCAGAGAACCCTGTAATTGCTCCCAAGTGGCAAAACCACAAGCATGGAAGTAAATGAACCATGATAAGAGTCTCTCATATTAAAAGCATCGTAAAAGCCTGAGCACAAAGCCGAGCGAGAGCTGCCCTTCTCCACATGGCGCAGCTCTGAGCAGGCTGCGCTCACCCCCCGGGTGCCGCCTGTGCTCTCGGACGCGCTGGAATTCAGCCGCTCCGTGACAATATTCCAGACATGGAATTAACACTTCTGAAAGCTCTTAGGGATCAAAGGTTGCCCCCTTCGCAAGTTTTTTTCATACCGAGGACATGATGAAGTAGTCTGTCTGTAGCTGGGAAAATACTTCGGATGGCACTCAAGGGGCTGTGGTGGGAGGAGGCGGCTGGAGAGCCGGGGCCGAGGTTGGCATCAGCCAGCTCTGCCCCCACAGCCGTGCAGAACAGGCCTCTGCTCTCCAGCCCCAGGGGCGGCTGCTAAAGCTGCCTGGGGACTTTGTGGATGAAGCCCCAAACATGGGGGAAACTCCTGCTAGCTCTGGAGCTGACTCGGACTGCGGCAATTGCCCGGAGCGGGGTAAGGGACACGGAGCTGCAGCAGCGGAGGCGGCTCGGGGGCACCCAGCCCCGCCTGGCCCAGGGAAGAGCAGCGTCCTCCCTGGGACTGACACAAAGTCAGCCCGAGAGCTGTGCAGACAGGCAGCGATGTTTTTATAGGTGGCACATCCAGAGGTAATGGTGGTTTCTGAGTTCCTGCGACAAAACGGGCTCGTCACCGCTGTGTCTCCGCAGGGGTGGTGCGGGGAGCTGCGCTGCCGCCGGCTCCGGCTGCCGGGAGTGCTGCATCCCCATTCCCTCTGCGCTGGGAATCCGGTACTCAGCACAGCGCTGGGAATCCGGTACTCAGCACAGCGTTTGCAAAACCCCAAATGACTCAGCCATCAAAGCCGTGCTCGCAGTGATTTTTCAGGGGTTTCAAAGACCCTTTTGACAACATGCGCCTAATTCCTTTAGGCGCTATCAAAAATGCTGCCTCCCCCTGGGATGGCTGACTAAACAGAAGTCTGAACATTCATGTCGTAAATATCTCGAGACAAGCCTGTTGATTCAGTGAAATGTGTGGTTGGCTCCTATTGTAAATGCATTCACAGAAAACCTCACAGTGCGCTGCCGCTTGGGATTACTTGTGAGCAAAACAAATGACAAAAGTTTTGGGGGGTTTTTTAAATAACATTTTGATACATTACAAAGTGGCTTTTCTTTTAATTTTGCACCACATCGTTTAAGATGACATGAAGCAACATAATTTGCTGAGACAAGATACATACAAATAAATAAATAAAAAGGGATTAAAAGAAAAGCCAGTCCTGAAAGTCTGTGAGTTGGAAAAGGCTGTAATTTAAACCAGAAGGGTCTGGATTAAATTATCCTGACAAGTTAAAAGGAGGCAAAATTCTGCTGCGCATTTATGAAGCAGAAATGAAATGGAGGGGAAGCAATGGTTTCAAAGTGAGAGGGTAAGTCACAAAACCATCAGATTCTGGATTTTAACCCAGATCTGATAATGTTTGGCAGATCCAAGCAAGCCGTGGACCTTCAGAATTCAGAGTCAGTGATGGGCCAGGCCGTGAACCAGCAGGACAACCACATCCCTCTGTGGGAGACCCCAACCATTATCCAGCAGATCACATTTAAGATGATCTTTCCACTGGATAATGTCTTGAACATTGGGAGGCAAACGCAGCCATCGACCACCCCGAGGAAAGGCAAAGGTCTTCAAATTCCACAAACGTTTCCACTGTAACTGCAAAGCCACGGCAGTGATGGGACAGATTCACCTCGGAGAAAACACAAACCAGCACCTCTGACACCAACCAGTCAACCAGAAATCAAAGCAACTGAGGCAGAGCTTTGAATTCTAGCAGAGAACAAAGTCAAGAGTTCCCAAGCAGAGCAGGGTAGATCCAGCTCATCTGATAGCTCAAGAGACAGTTCATTTTACAGAGTGCTGAGTCCCAGAGCCTCAGATGAAGGCTGTGGGCAGAGGTTGAACCAGAGACCTTCATCCACCCCTCAGCTGTATTGGCTGGGATCTGTATCCCAATTTTTTTCCTGAAATTTTCCAAAATTTCTCCACGATGGAGAGATGTGTCAGTGGAGAAAATATTTTGCAAGGAAAACTACACATTTCTAAGGGTCAGTATTTCCCAGCAGAGACCTTTCTTTCATAATAAAATCAATTATAATATGGATTTTGTGGAATACTTTGAAGAAAAAGAGCTTTATTAAAACAATGCTCCTCTAATACAAATAATTACTATAATAAAACTTCAATGAATAGATGATTATATTTACATTATTCTATACTTTATGTCTGGAAGTATTCTACACAAATTTGAAAAAAAAGTGCTGGAGAAGTGCAGTAATTCCTGGATTTTGGCAGCTCTGTTAACCTCTTTGGGCTAAGTGTCAGATTAAAAATAAATCTTTAACTTCCCAGAGGCCTAAAAGTGTAAAGATCCAGAGTTTTTCACAACGACACCCTCCTTGCATTTGTATAATCCGGGTTTATGGATAAATGGCAGCAGAATCCTGCTACAGGCACTTTAACTGGGTGAGCATAAATACAACGATGCCAAAAGGCAGCCCTGTGCTGGGAACAGTCACAAATCCAACCTCTTGAGCAGCACTTCAGCAAATTCACCCTGATTCTGCTCCAAGTCAGGGGAGAGAGTCCCTGGTTGTCCCTTGTCAGGCAGATAGAAATGTAACTCCCACTTGCTGAGGTTTTAATGCCATATTCCTGATAATGTTGATATGCTGAGCATGAGATTCAGCCTCCCGCCCATGCCCTTCAGCTCATGCAACGCCTCTCTTTACAGCTCACTCACAGATACATTTCAATTGGCAATATTCAGAATTTCCAAATGGAAAATAGCTCCTGGTATGTGAATATGGCCAAATCACAGGATAATTTTATTCCCACCAGTCCTTGCCACGCAGTGTGAAATTACAGCTCCTGTTACTCCATACCATGGCTTGCAGAAATTTGGACCAAAACTTTAAAAATATTAATGTGTATGCAAATGGAGTCTTGCACATAAATCAAGCACACACACTTAATAATCTGGTGCTTTGGCTTTATGAAATGATAGATCAAAGCAGAACAAATGAGAAGATGGAACCCAAATTAACACATTAACTGAAACAGAGCCCTCTCAGATCCTGGAAACCACTCTCTGTCTGGGTGTCACATATCCAATTACATTCCTCGTAACTCAAATGACAGAACAGACTGAGAGAAGTGAGGATGCCTATTCCTACTCATCACCAGCTACTCATAGTAATTTTTTTCAGAGTACTAGTAATTATCCTTAAAGGAGAACAATTAAAATCCAGTGTAATTGGAAGTCTGGTTATGATTACGGGTGAGTCAAAGTGCTTTGGAAAACGAACACAGAACTGTTTGGAGCTCCATTGGTATTTTATTAATCATGTCATTAAAATGGATACATGAAGTGGGTGTAGCTATACAGTGGGATTTTCAAAAGCTCTCAGCACTAGCCACACTCTGCTCCTAGTAAAGTTGGTAGGAATTTTATTCCCTGAGTTTAATGGGAGCAGAATTACGCCAGAACAGGGCATTTTTATAGCATCCAAACCCTATTGCTCATAAGCAGCCAATTCTGTCGGCATTTCTTTAATTCTTTCTGGTGATCCCATAATCCTGGCATTATTTTCCTGGCCCAATGGCAGCTCCAGGAATGGAGGTGCTGCAATACCCTGAGCCTGGGGGAATATGGGGCAGAAGATCTCCTCCCATTCCTCTCCAGGAGGATGAGAACCTGTAGGAGCTTTGCAGATGGGGGGGATTTGTCCCAGGTTTGCTGCTGGGGGCAGAGTGCACAGACTTGGCCTTACAGATCTCAAGAGTAACACAGCAATTGGGAGCAGATGGCTGGCACCAGAGAGCAGCTTAAAGAGACAGCACTGAGAGTGGAGAGCTGAAAAATAACATAACATATTTATTTGTGGTCTCTGGTCCAGGGCTGTCTAAGAAATGTAAGTGGTGGTTGGTACTTTCCGCTCGTCACAGCTAACGTGGGACCTTGAACCAAACAGATTTTGGCTTTCTGTTTTGCAAAACCAAAGTCTGATCTGGTAAGAATAGGTCTAAACAAAGCATGACCTCCTCACTGTTCCTCTGATGTGTCTGTCTCCTTTGAGCACCAAAACTCCAAAGCAGATCCCTAAGGAAGAGTGGGAATGTACCTCAAAACACAAAACTCCAGATTTGATCAACTCCCAGTAGTTTGCTCACAAATGTGTTTGCTGACACTGGAAGCATGGACTGAACCATGTTGGAAAGATGGGCAATTATTGGTGTGAATCAAAGGTCAAGGATAAGCAGTGGGAATGCAGGAGTGACCCTCTGCTCTGCCCACTGCTTTGGCCAGCACTGGAGAAACCTCTCTGCATGCATGGACAGCCTGGAAAGGCACCTAACACCACAGGTAACTCAAGAACTACGACTTAAAATTCTGCCATTTGTTTTGTGCAACCAAATCTTCGTTCCAAGAACCCACCTACTCAGAAATGATTTATACCAGTCAAATAAGAGTATTTAAAAGGTATCAAAGGCTCTCCAACAAACTCCAAAGAAGGCACTGAAACACTGTGCTTACAATTGAGAGTATTCCCTGCATGAGATGCTAAGATCTAAATTTTCATTTTGTAATTAGAAGGAAAAAAAATCTGCTTGTAATCCTCTTGAAAAGGGATCCCCTTGGAATGAATTGTCTTAATGCTTTACATCTGAAGGCAGCAAGGTAAGGCAGCACTACACTGCGTTTTGTTCTGTCAGAGGGAAGCTGGAAATAATCTGGAGAAAAGATTATTTCCAACTTTCCAGCTCTTTTTCTATAATTAACAGGATGTAAGACATAACAAACAGAGGCTGAAGAAAACCACAAACTCCCCATATGGGGTTCAGTTCCTGTTTACTAGTATCCTGTTTACAGCATAGTCTTTGATGGTCAGATAATCAGGCCTCTCATGTTCCCAGAATGACCACACTTATTCTGTACTTATTTAAGGCTGGGAAGACTTTTTAATAAAAAAATATGTCGAGGAAACAAAGCAGAGAGATTTTAACAATATGCATCACTACGGAAATACCAGACTCATTGTTATAGAATACAAAATTACCAAATACCCTTTTGTGTGAAAACAGAAGGACTATGTGATTTGCCAGTTCAAAGGGAGGCAAGGAACAAAGTCCTTTCCCTCTTGCTGCTGCTCTGGTCCATGTCTGGGTCATGTAACTCCTCAGGTGGAGGAAGGAGAAATTCCCATTTCCCAGGGCAGCTCCCATTGCAGGCCAGGAGCTCCCTTGGGCAGGAGGCAGGTGCTGCTTTCTGACCTGCCCTCCTCAGCTCCAGGCACAAGGAGGACAAGGGGGTTCAGCTGCAGCTTGGGCTGCTGCTTTGCTCCTCTTTAACACAGGGACCAGTTCAGGTCAGTCTGGAAATAAACCTGAGCGGCACCAGAATAAACGAAACCAAACCCTTCTTAGACTTGGCAGAACCAATTCCCACCCTGCTGTGCCCAATTCCCTTTTGGCTGAAGAGTGAAGTCTGTACAGAACCTATCCCAAATAGCAAAAAAATTTGCAGTATCAGCTCCTCTTGTGATATTCCCGTGCCCTTGGGCATAAAGTCTGGCTTTGGAGACAGTTCCTTTCCAGTTTTGACCTGAACTGGACCACAGGTATATGGACAGCTCTGAACTTGGGAAAACTACAGGAACCTGGGGTCACTGTAACAATTTTGGTACTCCTTGCCATGATGCCATCCTCCAGTGCCTTCCCCACAAAAGGATTTACCCTCTTCCCTACACAGCTTCTCCCCTTTTCTTTGTAACACACAACTTTTAGAAACTTCATTCTTCTTGGCACAGACCGGTTTTCTGTCGTGTTTTTGTCACAAATTCAACATTACTAATTACATTGCAGACTTCTTTTGACACCTCTGGTCATGTACACAGTGTGCAGAATGTACAAAAGTGGGAATTTATTAAATTTTTTAGTTGAAAGGAAGGTTTAGGAGTGGAGAAGCCTGCTGTAGGAGAGCTTCCTGTTTTGATTTCTTCTTTTGAACTCATGTTATGAGAGCAGACATTTAGAGAAATTGCACTTGGCAATCAAGATTTTCTCCTCACTTTGTATGTGCTAAGAAAAGTTGCAAGTGTTTAAGTAAATAAAATTAAGACTGATTACTAGATAGTCACTGAGAAAATATACTGCATAACAGCTTTTATCTCTAAGAGAACTAAGGTTTTGTTATAAATAAAACTGCTAAAATTATGCATTGCAAATAAATAAGGTTTTGCTTATTTAGATTTTTCTTCTGATAATTTTCTTTTTCATAAATACCTTTTCATTTTGCTTTTAAATCTGTTCAGTGTTTAAAATGGTTCACATCCTAAGCCACGTTGCTATACCAGATTTACTGATGTCATTTATTTGCTTTATACATTGAATGTATAAAAGGACAGCTCATCAGAAAGTCAGGGGAATTAATCCATTGAGATCATCTGAAAGTCTAACCCTTACAGGGTTCTGCCTGTATCAGCTAAACCCAGGTGAATTTACAGGCTATCATTCTTCCAGCCCATTAGTAAGGCTCTTTGGATTCATTTATTTATTTATTCTCCCCAAAGAGCATCACTCATATCTTATGAAAGAAGAGGAAAGTCCCCGTGACTCATAGAAACACCTTAATTAGTGAAGTTGGAAACGAGTGCTGGTCAGGATACGCTTCCTTGGGGACATGGTCTCCTGGGAAAATGGCCAACCTTTAAAAATTTCTTGGAAAAAGATGGAAAGCAGATGGAAACTTTTTCAACACTACTGTTTTGGTATGTAAATTATTTCAGTGCTCCTGAAGAGGTTGAGATAAAAAACTTCAGAACATAGTTAATTAATGGTGATAATCTTAATATAGTTTGCACCATAAATATACCTGGCCTTTAACCCAAGAATAAAAGTGATGTTTGGAGGGGTATCATGGGTGTGGGAGATTTCAATCTTGTTTAGCCTGAGGTTTATCTGAAGAACTGTCTTGGGCCAACATCTCCTTTCACAGTCTCCTGGTTCATACCACTATAAACGAGGAAAGAATCTGGCCCAAAAATTTTATCAGGTTTAATATCATCATAATTACAAACAGCCCATTACTCCCAGTAATTACACCGTGGAGAAGGAAGTTTAACTCCATCCTTACTCTGAGATGTTCCACTTCTGGGTGATGCCTGTGGCACATCCACATGTTCATCCACATATTCCACCCAATATTCCTTAGGACAAAGATGGCTTTGCCATGTTACGGACATCCCTTTGGAGCAGAGCCCTTTTGGGAGCAACAAGGACTTGGGAAAGTAATTTTTCAGGAAGAAAGTTAATAAAGCTGGATTTGAACCCACACCTGAGGGCCGGGAAGCTCCATAATCAAATAACATTCCCAAGGGCCTGCAGGAAAATCATTTAATTTCACTCAGTTCCTCCCTAACCATGAGAAAGTGCCAATGATGTGTTGGTCAAACGCTGTCACCAGTTCAGCACAGGGTTTGATAGGTCAAACACAGGCACAATTTCATGATTTCACAAAACCATGACTCAGGTGCTGCTCACAGCACCTCAAAATTGTTCACCAAGGTAAAATGAGTCACTGGACACCTCTGCACGACAGCAGGAGATGAAACAATAGAGCCCAGCCCCGACTCCCTTGATGCAACCAGAAAAAGGCACTCTCTGCACCACAACCACAGCACAGCTGAGAAACCTCTTACCAGTTGCTGGACAAGGCTGTGAGTTGCTATGAAAATACAGTACTTTTGGGGTATTTTATTCTGGAATACTAAAGATTTCTCACTTTTAAAGGACAATTTAACTTTGCTGTTCTGAAGTCTGCAGAATCCATCTTTTCAGCCATCTGCCTGCCACGGGCCATGAGCTGCTGCCTTTTAGCAGAAAGTGAGGATTGGTCATTGTTTTATTATTATTGAACACCCTTTAAGTTGATTATAAATCACTTTAACAGCTTTGTCACTGGAAGGCTCTGACAAACCCACTATTGCACAAGCCCATGTTCCACCCTCTCAATACAAGAGTTTTAGGGACACTGCTGCCCCAATGTCAGCTCACTGTACTATCCACAGCCTTTGACAAGAGAATCCCCTGACCAGGAGCTCCCAGGAAGTCCAAAAAACTCCTCAAGGCTCATTTCCTGAGGCGCCAAATGGCCAGGTCTGCATCTGAGAAATTCATAATGGAGCCATGGTTTTCTCAGTGAAACTGCTCTCCAAGAAATCCTTCTCATGGTGCCTTGCTGAGAAGAGTTTTCTATTCTCTTCAGTTATCAAAGGGCAATAAATATTAAGTAGAATTGGTCAATACTTTTTAATGTGGTTTCTTTTTATTGCTGGAATATGCTGCTTTGCCCAAACAGATATAGTTGGGAGGGGTGGGATGGCTTCAGTAGACTTTTTTTTCATTTCAATTATTCTTCTAAAAACAATGGCTTTGAAATGGTCAAAGAAGCTTTGCTTGACATTTTCAGAACTGAACAAAATCTTTATTTGAAGCAGCTTTTCATTTTCAAGTATAAGTTGACTTATCACCAAAAAAATCTGAAGATGGAGATGAGTGGTTTTTTGCTGTGGTATGGGAAAAATATTTGGAATCTTAAAAGGTCTCAAGGTACAATGAACCCATTCTTTGCTGAATTGTAAGACTAGCTCTAAACTGTATATACTTGTGGGTTAACTGACAGAACTATGTTTTCTAGAATATACCACCAAAACAAAATCTAATCTACTAACCATGAGACATATTGACAATAATAGGATTAAAGCGAAATTTCCTTGATTGAAATCAGGGCCAAAATATCCACTGAGCTGAAAAGATCAGTCTGGACACATCACACCCAAAGTTTGTTCAGGAGGAGATCTTGCAGAAAGAGTCACTGGGACGAGTCTGGTCTGATTCTATTCTTACCATCATTTATGGTTCCTCCACTCCAGCTGAGACAACTTGGCCTCTAAAAAGCCCAAAGAGAAAACCTTCAATTGTGCCAGGATGATTTCCAAAGCACCGGAGTTTGAACTCTAAAATGGGCCCTTTTTGATTGAGAATGTGACCAAGAACAGAAATTAGGAGAAAGAAATAAAAACCCCCACATGTCTCTCCAAAGTGAGCTGTGTTTAAACATAAACCACCAGCCTCTGCTCATCGATGGTGTGTAAATGGCTCACTCCATTAGTAGTGCAAATATGTCTTTTAGTGAAGTATTAACCCCACTAGAAAGGGGTTTACAACAGAGAAGTGGTCAATCAAACCCTCTGCTCGGATAACAGGTCTCCACCACACAGCTCCCTTGGGAGAAGCTCTTAGACAACACTCCAGGTCTCCTAGGTAACTGCAGCACTAGATGAGAGCTGTTTTATTAGTTTCCTAATTAAATTTCACAAACTTCATAGCAGTGACAGACTCTTGGTTATCTCTGCTGCAGAAATGCAGATGGGATGCCAGAGGGAAAGGATGGGGCCGCTCGTCTTATTGCCTGCCAAGATTCTGTGCTACCGGTTACACTCGTCAATCTCTATCTGGAGCAGTTAAGAGCTGTAAAGAATTCATTAAAAGGGCTGAGATTTATTAGAGGCTCCTCAAACTCATTAAGGATGCTGATGAAATGTGAAGCCCTTGAATCCACATGCCATCTAAGAAACGCTCAAGTAGAGCCGATAAAGTTTTGGCAGAGAGGGGAGAAATTTATTTTTTTTTTCCAGAATTTTTTCCCCCAAAAAATAAAATCTATCCTGTGGCTCTAATTTTTTTTATCATTGCTAGGAATTGTACTTTTCAATTCTGTCTCCTTCCTCCACCCCCTTCATGAATAGCAAAGTGACAGCAAGATTTGGGTGTTTCACAGCCAGAAAGATGAGAGGAAGATAAGAAATATTAGAATTTGTAAAATGTGGGAAAAACTATAAAAAGAGGGAATTAGAGGACTCAAGTAGCAACTGCTGTGGTAAAACCAACTTCCCCCTTGAAATATTTCCACTGAAATACTGGAATTACTAAAACAGGGAAAACATGTTTGTTTTCCTCCATTCTCTGCAGGAATTTCAACCGTTCAAACATTTCAGTTACACTCAAAGCTCAGAGGCTTTTGGACTGAATTATGTTTTTATTTTCTACTGAACCATTTAATTTTCACATTTTCCATGGAAAAAAAATGCTTTTGCAAAAAACAAAAAAAACAAGGAAAAGGCAGGTACTTTTTGCAGAATTATTTTTGTCACTGAAAAAAACCCCCAAAACATTTACCTCTTAAAATGCCAGATATAATTGAAAGAAAGGAGAGGAAGAGATGGAGGAAAGGAAAGAAAGGGCAAAAAAAAAGGAAATGTGGAAAATTTTCACACCGTTTGAGCTGTAAAGAATGATGCAGAGGAGACGCCAGGTGTAGACTTGCCTTTAGTCCCTCTCCAAAGCTGAGCACACTCAGCTCGTCCCTCCTGCACATTACTCAGCTCAGTCAATAAAGGCAGATTCAGCCTTTAAGGCTCCTGAAAGGAGGAGAAGAACCCCAAGCTGCTCTCTTTTCGAAGGAGAGTTGGCAGAGTTTAGCTCAGCAATGACCTCCAGTCCAGCTCGGTGTGAGACATTTTCCACAGGGTCTTGTACATGCAGCAGCTTTGGCTTCTCCTCTGTGAATAAAGGCTGAGATGCCAAAGGCACAGGGAGTTTCTGTGGCCAAATGAAATTAATTTAGTGCACAAGGCCTCCTCCCCCCCCAGGGAGGGATTATAGCCCAGGTAATAAGAGAAATTCTCTGAGGAGTATGCATGTGAGAAAAAGCAGAGTCTGTGTGCAGGGTGTTGGGTTTGGGAGTGCTGTCACCCCACGCAGGGATGGCACGTGCAGGGCTGGAGATGGGAATGCAAATGCCAGAGACTTCCCTGGGTGCCAAACGTTTGTGTTCTCCGTGTTTTGTATATCTCGGAATGCAAATACGGTTGAGAAAATTACGTTTTGCATCTAGATGGAGATTGAAATCTGAGGTTCCCACAGATTTAGAGGTGTTCTCATTCAGGCTGTTCTAGAGATATATTGAAATACCCCGTAGACTTATGCTGGAAGAGGAGAAACATCAACAGAAACCTTACCAAACACATCAAGAGAACATGAGGCTACAGTGCCTTCTTTTCTTAGTCCTCCTCCACCCATTATGCTGAAATAAATGCCTATTCCTCTAAGTTTATGTAGATTTTCCTCTTTTTTTGCCTTCATAATGAGTTAATATCAAATAACAAACACAACTAAAATACCCAAATCTGTGTCAGCAGTACAAATTACCTCCCTGACCAACGCCTAACAGGTCAACACCTATTTCAGGAGGATTTCCTCAGACCACCACAGAGGAATATTTGGTGGGTTGAGAGAAGGAGCCCTGTCTGTGTCACCCAAGCACATCAGCACCAGAACAAGCCCAGGAAACATTTGCAGACAATCACAAATTCCCAGTGTTATCAGTGTTCATGTGTGAGATCTCCCTCAGCAAGGCAAACACGTGTCCCTGCAATCCACACACGGGAACACGTGAAGAGACGGTGCCAAATAAAACCATAACAAGTTTTTGCAATGCCAGTGACTAAGACTTACCTGAGTTAGATAAGGCAGGAAAGCCTAACTTGAACTCAAAACCCACCTTTGGGTTTGCAGTGAGTGTTTTGATTGCTGTCTCCAGGTGCAGAGATGTGCTGTCCCTCTCCCTGCTTTCAGGAGAATTTGGGTGACCGAGTTTCCCAGCAGCACAGAGACTCCTTGCAGTCTCCATCAGTGATGCTGTTTAAAGGGGAGATTGAGCAGGAGCCAACCAGTGGTAAATGGTGGGAGCCACTCAAGAGTGGGACACACATCCTGCTGTCCCACAGGCACCAGGAACAGCCCGTGGCCCTGCAGACACCCAGCACACGGGTGCAGATGCAGGCACAAGTCACCTGGGGTGTGGTCTGAATCACAGGGCCCAGCAGTCTGTAAGGTGTAGATGCCAATAAATTCCTAAACTCAAACTGCTTCTTGAGCAAGGGTTTATGGAACAGGTCACTGCAAAGATATGGCCCTTTCTAAACATCACACACAAAGTCATCCCAAAGAGGTCTCATTTTCTGTGCTTAAACTGCAGAAGAACCTTGAGTCCTCGTGCTGCAGGGTGGGTGGCTCAGACCCACAGATATTTCTGCATTTCCTTTTGCCTTTTTAAGTGTGTGTGCCTTTCTTAGAAAGAGCATGATGGAAAAGGCACTGGTTCATCTCCCCATGCCTCACTGCTGAAGAAAAACAGTGGCAGTACATTAAAGAATAAGCTGAGTCGCACTGGGGACCCAGAAACCCTTAAGCAATCAGGAACACTGTTTGTGGTTTTGTGCCTTCAAGTAATACTAGCACCAAAACTTTTATGCACTTCTCTAAAAAGAAGTGGAACTCCAAACCTCTGGGCTCACTTCTCTACAAGGCTAAAAACATTTGTGCTCCAGGACCACCTGGAAAAAATTGCCTACAAGGTACAGCCGTACTTTCCTCAGGAAAATAGACACCAGCCTTTGTCCTGCATTTCTCTTTAGCAATATCAGTAATCTAGGTGAAGACATTGTTATGCCAGCATGGATTAGTTACACAATCACCACTTGTGGAGGGTGTGGGAAGCTCATTACATCCTGACAACAGAGAGCAAAAAAGATGGAGAGGAGGGTTTTTAATCCACCAGACTCCAAACTGTAATAAATGCAGCCAGCTCTGGAGCCCACCAAGCAAGCAGGTGAAAATACATTAACACGAGCACTTACTGTAACAAGTCTCTTTTTCCCCCTCCAGTCATTTCTGCTCATTCAAAATGTGCAGCGATAAATCAAATTAGATCAAATACAACTGTCTGAAAGGAAGCCACACAATAATCAGTTTTGAATTTTCCCACCCTTCTCCCATAAAAAGCCAGTGCAGTATTACAGAAAGTTAATATGTGCATCTCGCCCATTATATCTGGCTTGAAACTGCATAAAATGACATCTGATAGCAGCTTGTATGGACAAGCTCTTATTAAACATAATTAGTCAACAAGGTCTGTCCTAAATCAGTTAATGATCGGCAACAGACAGAAATTTACAGGTATTCCCTGACTTTGCATATTATGGGAGTAGTTTTTAATATTAAAAAAATCCATATCATTCCTACTATGCTTTGATTTACCACTGATGAAGTGAAAGTAAAATCTGATTACATTAATTGAGCGTGTTGTCAGATTGTCACTTTTCTCCTTTTTAATTGCCTCCCATCTCCTTCATTATCCCAGACAAGCCACATTTTGAGCCCAGCATCCCGCTTTGCATGCCTGGTTTTCCCCATATGCAGAGCTCCAGGACTGGTTCCTCCCCGAGCTTCCCCGAGCTGCAGGATCCCGCTGGGGCAGCAGGGATGCCAGGTGGAGGGAGCCTTGTGTTCCCTGGGAATGTGCAAGCGTGGTTTGGGCTTCCTGCTGCAGGGGCACAGCAATGCAAAAGTGGGAAATTGTTAGCAAACAATGAAGGGCAGCATTTCTGAGCCTGTGTGTGATGGTTTGTGCTGTCACAAGGGTTACAGACCCCTCCTGTATCCTAACGGGAGGAATTAATGATTGTGTGTGTGCTTCAGCTGTTCTGACACAAAACAGTATGAAAATTGTCTCAAAGCTCCGTATGGCAATTCAAGGGGTGGTTTTACACTCTCTGGGGTTACTTAGAGCTCCTCTTTCCAAGCTGGTGAGCAGTTTTCCCTGCTCTGAGGAGCGCTGTTTTACTGGGAGCTCGCTCCTGCAAGGTGGGAATCTGTGCAGAGCTGAGCAGCAACAGGCCAGGAGGAGACCCAGTAAAGCATTTCAGCCCATGGTCTCCTCCCACTCCTCTCTGAATCCTCACAAACCACACAGAAAGAATTCTCCCAGTAACTGAATTTTACTCTAAACTTATCCAAAACCATCTTAAGTTTCTTGATTTCCACAAAACGCTGCAACTGGCCTGGGAGTTAATCAAGGGGTTAATTAGTTAGGTAGTCCCCTTACACCCCCGCTGTATTCATTTGTTTTAGGTGAAGTCACACCTAGTTTTAAACTGCCACTGTAGGAGAGTCCCAACTTGTTTTGCTATCAGTTGGCTTTGATAATTTGCCAGGGAGTTAATCCTGCCTGACATGCAGCTCACAAGATACACCTCACCTGTGCTTTATCAAAGCAGCTCCCTCTGCTTCCAGAGCGGTGAGTGTAACCCTGCCCAGGGTGCTTGCAGCGCTGCAAAACACATTTTGTAAATGATTCTCTGTGTGCTTTTTAATTTTGGGGTTTTTTTTTCCTCCAGGAGTTTTGTCTCTCACATTACAGCTCTCGCTGTGTTTGGGGAGTCACCTTCTGTCCTAGAAATTTGCCACGTTGCCACGCAGGCTCCCGGCAGCTGCGGGACTTGGAAGAGAACACTGTGAACACAAACACATTTGCTGACAGTGTAATTACTCCCTTCCCCAGATTTTTTTTCCTTGTTTTCTTAAATGCAGGACACCTACAGTCACAATAGCAATACATCACTTGCCTGTAGCACAGCTTTCCTTCCCCTGTAAAGTGTTAATGAAGTTCCTGTCCTTGTTTCTCAGTAATTGTGACAGCATGTTGGATAATGTACTGGCCACACTTTATTAAAGCACTGGCCACACTTTATTAAAACCTAACAACCCAATCCCGTGCTCCCTGCTAAGGAGACCTAACTCCAGCTCCATTTGGAGTTGGTTTCAGCGTGCTCAGATCACACACTTGGTTTCAATTCTTCCAGAGCCTGATCTGAAGACAATGTGCAGGATTTTCAGCTGGTTCACATTTGGCTGTGGCTGTGTCTGCACGACTTTCTAATGCAAGGCCTGATCCTGGAAGGTGCTGAGGGTGCAGAGGGCTCCTGCAGATGTCCAAGGGGACACTAAGACAGTTCTGTGCCCCTCGGGGTGGGTGGCTCCTGGCTGGGTCAGGGAGGTCCATGCAGACCTCAAAGGATGCTTTGGGGACAGCCTGACTCAGCAAGGCAGTGATTTGAAGGGGACAGTGGAGGGGGTGGTGGAAGCTAATTATTTGACAATTATTTCTGTTGAATAAATCTTCCAAGGGGCAAGGAGGGGGATGAGTTTCAAGTGCCTGCCTTTTTTTTTTTTTTTCCTTTTTTATTCTTTTCTCATGATCTTAACATGTGAGTCTCCTGCAGACAGAGGTGGGATGCTGTGCTGAAATCCAAGGGTCAGGTGGGGTTGTCTTCCTCCTGTTGGCCCTGCCATGGAAGGAGAGCAGATGAACATTTGGAACAGATATCTGTGGCACTGTTCACCTAGAGGCCTTGGATGAGGTCAGTGCAATGACCAACCCTTCCTGCAGGGAAACTGAGGCACGTGATACCTTCTTTGGTGTTACACACCTGGAGGTGGACCTTCCCTAAGAAATTATCCTTGAGACTTTTAGTGTCCAAGTCTCTCCCCAGAACAACAGCAAATCTGGTATTGCTGTCAGCCAGATGATTTAATGTCTGTGAAAGATAGAACATCTTCATTCTTTCTTGTGTCCTTCTGCCTATAAAATCATCACAAACTGGGTATGGAAGCAGAGATGTGTCTGTGTGCAGAGAATATCCTGTTATTTACGAGAAGCAAAGTATCTTGTATCATTTTTGAGGTAGAGATAACAAAGCCATCAAACTCTTGGGTGTTATGGCATTAAAAAAACGTGCCTCTTGTCTGAAATCTCAGAAGAAAAACGCTTTAGTGCAGGTTAAAGTTGTGAAGTGCAGGCTGAGGGGGTGTGAACTTGGACAGGCCCATATGGAGCACATGAGGCAGAACCCCTTGGCCTCTCATCTCGAGGCTTCACATCTACAAATAACGCACAACATTTTCTTATGTCTTCCCCGATGACAAAGCTCTTTGATTTTCTGAAGGAAACATCATTGAAAAATGTGTGGTTCCTCCTGCGTGTCATGAAACCATTAAAAGAATGGCCACAAGTGTACAGAATCACTCAGAAATGTCATGGCAGACAAGAGCCCAAATACTTCCTTGGCAGAAAGTGATTAGCTCAGCTGGATTTCCTGGTTAAATACAAGGTTAGATAAATACTTGAATAAACTTCTTTCAGCACGGACAGGATTAAGGAGAATGTCTTATTCTTGTGCTGACAAAGTTTTGCTGCTTGCAGACTGATTATATCTTTAATTTAAGATGATTATTTTCCATTTTTGGTGATTCACAAGGGGAGAGATTCCCTCGCTGTTTGTACTGCACGAGTCACCAGGAAAAGCAATTCCAGCTGCCCCTGGAGGCCACGGGGACGCAGTGGGTCAGGAGTGGAGGGGTTCAGGTGACCTCTGGTGCTGTTTTGGGGGGATGCCCACCTGGAGAGGAGCAAGGATTACTGGCAGCTCTCTGACTGGGCAGCCCTGGGCCCTGCTATACCTCTCCTGGCATTACACTGCCTCCTCCTTTTGCACATCCCTGTTGCAGGGATGACCTGCTGTGGAGCAGGGAGCCAAACTTCCCACCAGTGGTGCTCCAGATTGTCCAGACCACGAGCAAACTCTCTATTAAAGCAACTTTCTTATTTTAGCTTCTCCTGAGGTTGTGGTCCACAGGCAATGCAGCAGCTGAAAGTGGACTTGAGCTGCACCATGTGTTGGTTACAAAAGATTTTAATTTTAAATTAGGAGCCCTGCCATGGCAAAGAAAAAGGGAAAGTTTTTTTGTCCTCACTTAGTGGAACGAGAAAGCTTCATGCAATATTTTTATTTTCCTGTACTCGCTGCGAATCCGAATGGAAGGGGTGGTGTAAACACTCATGCAGTGAGTGTGGTGGTTACTGAGTGTTGGCAAATGGACACCACCATAAAAGAGTCACAGAAGCATAGACTCAAGGGGTCACTGAGGTTGGAAAAGACCTCCCAGACCATCGAGTCCAACCTGTGCCTGGTCCCCACCTTCCCAGAGCACCGAGTGCCACATCCAACTGTTCCTTGGACACGTCCAGGGATGGGGACTCCAAACCTCCCTGGGCAGCTCCTGCCAAGGCCTGAGCTCCCTTTCAGTGAAGAAATTCCTGCTCATGTCCAACCTGAAGCCCTCAAGAGCTCAGTGTTTTTTATTGCCTCTCTCTAATCCCAATGGTCCAACCCAGAGCAGCTGACACGAACAGTCTGAGACATGAGACAGAGCCCTGGTTCTATTGCCAATCTTTTAATTTCCAGGTCAGGAATTTATAGTCTGCCCACCAAACAAAAGGTGCCACGAAGGAGAATGCTGCTAAGGGTGCAGGTCCATTTAGATTTGCTCACAGACAAACCTAGACTGGCATGTTTCCCTGGTTTGTAGGATCTGCAGTCAGAAGTGTTACAGCTTCAGAAAGTAAGGAGTTATTCAGTATCCAGGGTGAGGAAATGTCACAGAATGAAGCCGAGAATGCAAGTGAGAAATAAAGCAAAAACACTGCCATGAAAATAGAAGGTTCAATAGTCCTCCACATCGCATCTTTGGAAAAGATTAATTGGCTTGGCTGCTGCTGTGAAGGCTCCGATACGGCACAGGGCTCCAGCCAACGTCTGAACTCAGCCGAGCCACAAAAGGGCTGGGTGCTGAATAACTTTGAAGAGCTCAACATCAAACCAGCCTCAACTTGAATTTGAGAAACATCCCAAACCAAACCCAAACAGTGCTGCTGAGGGAATGATTCAGGGCATTGGTACGACCCTCCACATTCTGTGTGGGGCAGTGGGAAGGCTGGTGATAAAGTGCACTGGAATACCTCCTCCCAGGCCACAGCAGAATCACAAAAAATAAACAGAGAAAACATATTTTTTCCATGGTCAGGCAGATTTAAAAGCACCCTGTTTGAGGCACGTACACTTTGCTGTCCCTGTTTCCTGAATGGAAATCTTCACCAGGGTATTTAAGTTTCTGGCACACATGGATTCTGAATCACTCAGCCTGGCACTGGGGAGGGACCTCGTGGCAGGCACAAAGCCTCTTCCTTACATGAAAAGAATCAGAGAGGCAAAGAACCTGGCAGTTTGCTGCTTTGCTTCACCATCTCTCTACTCTCCCAAAAGTTTTAATCCTTGGGCAGCATTTCTTCCAACACAGAAAGCCTTTAGAGCATCTGAAAATGGGATCCAGGACTGCTGAATTTTAGACCTGAGCAGTAGCCAGCAGCCTGCAGTTCCCAGGTAAAGCTGAATGTTTGGCTGGGAGAATATTTATTTAAAACTGGCACTGCTGTGAGAGGACAACTTTTTCTCCAAGTGCCTTGGGATGTTGGATTAAATGAGAAGTGTTGCAACAAAGCAAACAGTGTTCATAAGAGAGCTAATAATAGCAGCACCTGGAGTCACTGCTCCCATAAATAGAGACCAGCAGGAGATAACTCTGTGCATTTATATCAGATCACCTGAATGTGTATTTGCCTTGAGCAAAAATGATATAATGCATGTTTTATCATTATCAATGCTTGCAAGCATAGGCCATGTGTAAGGCATTTAGGAAGATGTGCAGCTTTTCCAGCTGTCAGGAACAACACAGTGGATTACTGTGTCGTGTGGAGGAAGGCAGAGATAACACTCACCTCCTCCCTATTGTCTTAGCTGGAAAAGATCAGATCCAGTCCTGTGATTATTATCATGTTGTGAAGCTACCAAAGATAATGAAACAGCTCACTCAGGAAGTAACATTGTACATTAATCTTTTCTTTTTTTTCTATATTAATCCTACATCAAAGAGAAGCCTGCCCTGGCTAATTATGAGATTCAGTCCCAGAAGATCACTATTACACCCAGGTTATTCTCACTTTTTCCTCCAAGCCCTTTTCCTTCCCTCTGCTTCTCTGGTCTGTGAGCTCCTTACTGAAGGGAGGTGATGATGCTGGGCACCTTTACTGCTGTCACTTGCCATGATGTGGCACAAAATTTAGTGTGGGAACACTTTGTATTTATTGTGCTTTGTGGCTCATTCAGGAACCAAAATTACAAGCTGCTGAATGAGGATGGAACAGCAAACAGGATTTTTAGGTTCTGTCTAAAAATGGATCTGGAAAGACAGAAGATGAGTGAGGTGCAGGTGGGCTTTTCATCCTAAATTTTACTGAACATAGAAAAGGGAACAAAGAAATTGAACAGATAGATTGAAAGACACTCAAATCCTGTTGGGTACTGACAGACCAGTTTGCTCTCCCAGAGTCCCTAATTCCCAGGTAAGCCATCCTGCCACCACACCACAGGGTTTCCTTTCCAACATGCCAGCTGGGGAGACTTTCTCCTTATGGAAATTCTGTCTGGGTTTTCCCAGATGTGGTGATAGTGCACTTGGCAGCCAAGTAATGGAAAGGGCTATTTTGGCCCTAAAACTTCCCTTAGTTCTGCACTCACTGACAGCACTGATATTACCAGGCCTTAAACTCTTCTTTCTCTAAGAGTGACTGCTCCAGTGCAGTGGAGAAAAAAACCAAATAAGATTTATTTGACCTGAGGCTCAAGTTCTTTTCTTTTAGCAAGCCCCAATCAATGTAGAATACCATGGGTTTTCTGATTTTTCCACTACTGTATCTTTCCTCCTCACATGCAGTTTTTTCTTTCCTCCCTCTCTTCCCATTCCTCTTGACTCCTTTCTTCTTCCTTTTCCTATTGCTCTTCAGGCTTTTCTTTCCATTGCCTGTTTCTCCCCACTGCACTTCTGCCCTGCAACCTCAAACAACCCAAACTCTCAAAGCAGTCCCTAATCCTCTCCTAATCTGAGGCATACAACAATTAGCTGAAAATTAATATTTTTGCTGCTCTGTGCTGGCACAACAACAGGGAAACCTCCATCTCTGCCCTGCTGGGGGAGCAGCCACTACAGCGCAGCCGCTTTGGAGAAGCTCCAGATTTTTGGATTAGCTGCTCCAAAATGCAGGGTGGATGAAAAGCTGTGCTGGGAAGTGGGGAAACAAGAGGCAATCTGCCTTCTCAGCTGGATTCAAGGTTCCTCTTTGCTTTTTTGAGATCTGCCACACTGTCAGGCCAGGAGGGCTCAGTCCAATCCTTGGTCCAGGTCCATAAAGACGAGCAAGGCTGTTACTCAGAGTGCAGCCAAAAGAGGTTGTTGTGCTTATTTTACATCCTTTAGCACTTGGAAATTGAGTGGTGGGGCTCAGAGATGGCTCAAGGAGTCTCAGCTGGGACAGGGGGTGTGGGGGGTGACCACTGCTCCCAGCCAGGCACAGGCACTGCAGAATCCCAATATTCCCACGGAAAAGGCTCGGGGTGAAACCACTCCACGTGAAAGGCTCAGTGACCCACTTGGACTTTTGGCTAAGAGCAAGGGGGGAAGAGATGCATTCACTCAGCTCAAAACCACGTTTTCTGGAACAGATGGAAAACTTAGAGAAACCAAAGCATGAACTTAAACAGTGCATTCACTTAGAGCCAGAAATGCATCTTTGTAAAGTCTGTGTCCCCTCTCTAGAGTTTTTCCTTACTGCTGTGTACTGACTCATTAACAAATTAATATGTTTTGATTCCTCTGTGAAAGTCTTGAGATAATTGTTACAGCTATGGTCCCGGGGCTGAAGAACAGTGCTTCTAAAATGCTTTTATAGACTACAAATTGGATGCTTTTCATACAGGTTATCTAATTTTAATTACAATTTCCCCTCTGGCAAGTCTTTCTTCGCTTTGAAGTTGTTAGAGTTTTGTCATCCTTGGGGAGTGAGCAGTTTCAGATTATCATCATGTCAGATTTTATGTCCATAGAAACACTTTTTCAACAGTTCTTTTACGTGAAGTAAGCTTTCATCTGTGAGAGTTTTATTGGTCTGAAAGGTATGACAAGCAACTTAAGTGTAAGTGATGTCCTACTTGTAATGTGAAAAAAAAATATCTCTCTAAGCATATACATTAGCCACTAAAATAAACAGCAATTACTGTCCCCGCAGAGATAATTGCAGAATGTAAAAATAAGACATTATTTTCAACTCAGTATTTTTTTCTCAAATAAACATTTGCCACTTTCAAGCAATATTTCGTCTGCCTGAGTCACGAGCAGCTGAGAAGAAGGGAAGGGGAAGCAAAGGAATTCTGTAAGGAGGAGATCAGAAAATGAGCCAGCCAAGGTGTAACCTCTGTCCACCAAGCCCTGACAAGACACCCCTGAGCACCAGCGTGGGTTTTGACCACCAGGCTGCTGCTGGGTGCCTTTCACATGACTAATTGCATAACACTCAGCGTGCTGCTTTCATCAGGAGCAGATATGGTCCCTCCCTCCCTCCCTGTGCTGCATTAGATGCCTGCCACCCATCTCTAACATGTAATCTCTTGCTCTTTATTGCCAAGATGTTTATTGATGCTTGCCAAAGCCAAGGAAAAGAAGGATTTAGCACACAAGCATCTCCTTATGAAGGGCTGATTTGTTTGTGTTTGGAGCCTCGGGCACTATGTCCAAGGGACAAGATGTTGAATTCTAGGTGCCTCAGCCAGGTCTGCGTCAGTGTTTCTTTTTGACAGAATTTTCTTGATGAAGCTGTCTGGGTTTGCAGAGCCAGTGGCAGTGCTGGCATTGCAAGGTTCTGCATCCCGAGTTTGATGGGCTGCCAGCCACATCTACTGCTGTAATGCTCTCAGAGCTGCAATAAAACAACCAGCAAATCAAGGATGCTTAAACCAATCCGACTGTTCAGACCTTTAGCCTGCATAGTTTTAAGGCAGTAAGAGATACAAGAGCAAATAGTTAATAAAAATAAACAAACGAACACAAAGCTGGAGGACTTTGCTGGGGAACATGAAAACAAAGTGTCTGGGGGAGTGGAAGATGTGTGCAGGTTCTTCTCTCATGTTTGACAATCCTGAGCTAACAAACAACAAACAGCCCAAGCTGAACCCAGAAGTGACTAGGAGAGAAAAGCTCTGTAGGATCATTGCTCACATACAGTAATTGCCACTGGAATAACGTTCTTCATGGGGATTTCTAATGATGTATGATTATATGAAAATTTCAAGTTCCCTTTCTTCATCCCCAAAACCTTTTCCTCATCCAAGAGATCTTGGGTTCTGTTCCCTGGAATTAGGTCAGACATTTTCAGTTGAAGAAGATCAGAAGAATTAGCCTGAGTTGATTGAAATCTCTCTTAAATTTGTGTAGTCCTTTAAAATCACTTGAACTCAGGTTGCAGCTTCAGTTATCTAAGTTTTCCAGGTAGAAAAATGGTTGGTTTTGCTGTCATAAACAGGATCTATTTTCTTGAAATTACGGATAACTGTTCAGAGGATTGCAAAGTAACAAGATCTCCTATGAACACCAACATCATCAACAACAAATGTTTAAATAAAAGAAATAAATGGAGTTGCTCTTTTCTGGTCTTTCCCATCTGACACTATTTCAGGTAACTGCTGACATTTAAAGAGCTAATCTAAATTTATTTCTGGAGCTCAATTTGCAGTTGGTTTCTGATTTTTAACAGTAAAGGAACTCATACAGAAGACATAGTTCTTCATGACCAGCAATGATTCAAGGGATCCCTGACTTTCACAAAGTCAAGTTGGGAGAATTGGTCTTGGAGTTGCAAGCAGAGTCACTAGAAAAACAGGTTTAGTTACTTAGGGCTAAGTCAGTGTAAAAGAGTGTCAAATCTGTGAGAATTGGGGGTGGCCAAAGTGCCTCAGTTCTTTCAAATGAGTGTTACTTGCCTTTCACCAGCTGGTTCAGGTGTCACCGGAGCTGGGTTCCCTCTGAAAATTGTCTGGGAGAAGGTCTGACAGAGGCTGATGAGGCTTCCAAAGGGAGATTAACGCTTTCAAACATCAAAGTAGAGCTCGCTGTTAAACCGTGTGAGGATACCAGACTTTTCAGGACAAGGATTTAAATGACACAGCTTCTTTGCTGGTTTGACCACAATGTCGTCCTTTTAACCCTTTCCTCTGAGCAGGCTGTTCCAACCAAGGAGAAATCCACCCAAATTTGAGGTGCAGGAAGCTCAAAACCCCAATTGTTTCCCTGTGCCTTTCCCAGGGCAGACCTGCAGCCCTCTGGGGACACTGCTGGACCCGTGGCCTCCAAAGGGAGGAATGTGACAGGAACCAGCACATTACAGCCATTTACAGCCTTCTGGAGCCAGTCCCACCATCCTGCTTGTCCCCAAAGCAGGGACATGATGGTTTTCCAGGGAATCTCAGCATCTGCTTCCTCACAGAGGTCTCAGACAGGTAAGCAGGCACTAAACACTCCTAATTATAAACCAAATTAACTGTCTCCATACCATGATCCACAGCTGTGCCAAAAACACAGCAGCCAAAAAACCCAAACATCTGACCATCCATCATCATCTGCACTGAGACTCGTGTCCTGGACTTCAGCCCCCTCCAGCCACTGCCACTGAAGTAAAGAGGAGGGAAAAAAATCCTGTAAAGTCAATCTTCCCTTGCATTTGTTCATTAAAATATGGTCAGCCTACATGAGAGTTTTATTTGGAACAAAAGGACTGTTAGAGAATTAGTCACAGCCTGGGAGGCAGGAGAGGGCATTGTTTCATGGAGACAAGAAAGGCTTTGGGAAGCAGATGATTCTAATTTACCTTCTTGACTTTATTCAGCCACTTTCAAATAGATTTCTCTTCATGTGGACTGCAGTGTTTATAGCTGTAAAGAGGAGGAAGGCTCACTTTTAACCCCTGCAAAAGAACAAGGCTAAGAAATAAATCCTGCAGAATTCTGCTTCTTGCTCCATTAGCAAAGATTTCAGCTCGGGTGACCTCCTCTAGAGAACACCAAATAACATCAAAAATTCCCTGTGAAACCTAAGTGGGGTGTTTTTGCACTTAGAAAAAAAATAAAATATCTGTTTTAAAATTAAATTATTCTAATTTAGGTATTTAATTGAACTATACTATTAAAATTACCCAATTTAAAACATTCATGTATGAAAATATTTTAATTTACTTCTATTTATAGGTTTATGTCCTGTTCTAAGATGCAAAATTTTGGGAGATAGAGTTTGAACTTTTCAGGCTATTTGGAGTGGGATTTTGCTTAACGTATCTCAGAAAGATTTCAGGGTAGGGAAATCAGTTTTTGACCAGTCCTAGCTAAAAAAGACCTTTTGAGAAACCTTCAGGACTGAATTTATAGCTTAAAATTCAACTCTGAAGGAGCAGTGGAAAAGAAGAAATCACCTTTTATTCTTTCATTTATTAAAATTGTGATAGAAAACCTTTCTGCATTTACATGTGCATATATGTATTGAATGTACATTTTCCTTGACTTCTTAGTTCCCTTCTTTTCTTTTTGTTTCCTTAGATCCTGACTTGAAAGAAAACAGTAAAAGAGACACTCACTGAATGGTGACCTCTGATAATCTCACTTTTTCAAAGAGAAAAGGTGTTCCACTCTGTGTTTTCAAAGATTTGTTTTGGCAACCTCCTGCAAAACTCAGAGGCCTCAAGAAATGTTTGAATAAAGAGAGACCTTTGCTGAGATGCACCAGTGACATTGAAGTTGTTCTTTGCCTACCAAAACATTTTATGCAGACGTGTAAGACCTTCCCAGAGATAAATCCCACACCTTTCGTTTCCATACGTTTAAAAAAATATAATAAATTACTTAAGTAAATCTTTCTGCTTTAAAAGTTCATAGAAGGATGAAAAGGCAAAAAACCAGTTTGTGAGGCCTGCTCTCCCTAGTGCACATGTGAATAGATTTCTCTCTCCCCTACAGAAACACATCCCTCATGCAAACACAAATTTGGATTTGGTTCCTTCATCCATTTCCAATCACAAAAGCCACCACTCCTCCCAATAGCGATCAAAGGCACGAGCACAGCCACTCTAACAATTGCTGCCATGGAGAAGCAATTTAATGAAAACATGGCAATGTATTTTTAGAGCCTCATAATGCAACTTCTCAACTGGAAATGAGGGGGGAAAAAAGCATCTCATGACCATGGGTTTGACCGAGCCCACCAAAAAACGCTCTGCAGAGCATAATTTGAGAACCATTGTATGATACTTGAACCCACTAGAAACCAGCTAACCAAATGTAACAAATTAAGGCAAGCCAATTTAGAAGGGCAAAAATATCACTCCTTGTTAGTGTAGTACTGATAGAGCACTCGGTGATGAGCTAAATGAGCACACACACCATCACTTTAGTTTCCAGTAGTGTCATTCAAATTAGATTGTTCAGGGGATGCTCCAAAGCAGTGCTGAATTATTGGCTTGTGCTGCTGCTTTTGGAAGGACTGGAGAAACAGATGAATGTAGTTCACTATAGTTTTTCTAAAGATTTAGGGAAAAGTCTGGGTTACCCTTCTTTTCTTTTTTATTTCTTCTTTTTTTTTTTTTTTTTGTCATTTGGAAATTAAGAGCAATTATACATTTTGCTGAGTTTTTGCTGTGACCCACCTCAGTTATGTTTGAACCCTTCTTAATCAAACAGGACAGAAGGTCAGATAAATAGGATAAATAGTAATTTAAATTCTTCCAGTTTTTGTGAAAACAGTTGGGTAGGTACAGGAGAGAGGCCCCTGCAAATACCCAAGCCCAACAACAGGAAAAGCTTCATTTGGAGCTCCCCTTTTACAGACACAAAATTAAATCCATCATGAAATATGAAGCCAAAAAAGAAAATCTCTGTTAGTCCTGGTGCTCATGCCACAACTTGCATTTTTCTTCCATTTTCTCCCAATTTTCTGTCTTGGCAACAGTGATAATTCCCTGTCCCCAGTGCCTTCACTGGATGTCTGCAGGAGATGTGGGAAGCCAGGAGGGAAAGCTGCCCTTCAGCACTTGGGTTTGGTCTGGGAATTATGTGAAATCGGTGTGATTGTCACTCCTGTGATCCTGAACCCAAACATTTCACGTGCACATTCTCCCCCAAAGGAAGCATTGCTGGCATTTTTACACCACATCACTCCAGCTCTTTAAAAACCACAAAATCCTTCATTTAAAATCTAAATCTGCATATCACTGCAGACTGCTTTTTGAGCAATATTTAACACTCAGTGGCTTGTTGCCCTTTCCATGCTGTATGGGCTGGGTGACCTTCGACGTGTACATGCCAGGGAAGGCCCCTCTGACATCAAAACATTACTCAAGAAAATTCCTTTCAACAGCAGGTACTTTACTGACCTAGATTAAGTTGCTTGAGACGTCAAAGCCCTGAAAAAAAAAAAAAAAAGAAGATAAAATTGGCCTAAATGACTTCAGGCATAAAATCTGACCAAAGGAATTATGTCAGATGCTATAAACAGAGAGGAAAGAATGCAGGGAATATGAAGGATCAAAGGGAAAATCAAGTTAGTGTGATTTTTTTTGTTTTCTCCCAACTAAAATAGATGCTCCTACTTGTTCTGATGTGAAAGGAAGCAACGGCTGTTGGCTGCCACACAACTGACTACAGAATGCTTTTATGAATGTTTTAAGAAGGAAAACCAAAAATGTGTTGACTGGAACACTCCACGCAATTCTGGGCTCCATTTAAACTCCCAAGTCTCCCAGTAACAGGAATTACAAATTTACTCAGGCTCTGCAGGGCTTTTTTGGAAGCAAAGCTTTGCCCAGCGGAGTCTCTGTGGAAAAGCACGTGAGCAAATCCCAGTGAGGTGCAGGGGAAGGGGCTGACCTGGCCCACACCCCCAGCCCATGTGCTATGCTTCCAAAATTCCCTCTTGCCTTCATATCACAGGAAAGGAGGGCAGAAGGATCAGTAAAGGGCAAATATCTGTCAAAAGAGAAACTGGTCCAGTGCCTTGTGCTTTCAGTCCTGAACTGGCTCATATGTTCACAGCCACGCAGTTTTTAAGGAAAACCTTCCTTACTGAAATCCATGCTGGTTTTTGACCTCAAAACCCTACATCTACTCCAGCACCAAAAGCAGTGGGCTGACTTTTAGAGGCAGTGAACAGCTGAAGCACATTATCCCCTTCAAAGCACCCTGGCCCTGCTCTCTGCCTGCTCTCAGCAGCCTGGGCTTCAGCGGGCAGGTGTCAAACCCAATCCCTTCACTCGGACAGGGAGGGACCTTCCTGTCCTGCAGATTCACATCCAGGCACTTGAGAAAGGTCACGTTTGCTCCATCCTCCTGTGGTCAGAGGCTGCAGCAGCACGGACACGTCTGGGCCCCGAGTCCAGACAGCTTCATTTTGAGACAGCCAGGACAAAGGTGGAGCAGAATTCACACTGGCACCTCTGCCAGGAATCCAGTCAAACCAAACGCTGGAACAGCTCCAGCTAATAAATGGTAGAACTCCTAGAAAGTGTAAAAACACACCACTTTCTGAGGTGTGCTGTAAAGTTCATTTTTTGGGTGTATTTGGCCAGCAGTGCCAGTGCCTGAAGTTTCCCAAATGGGCACTTTAACGCAGCTTTAGAAAATAAGGTTTTTAATTGGTTATTCATGATGAAAATGTTACAGTGAGCTAAGAGTGCCCCATAAGATGGATACTTAGAAACCCAGTTATTTTGGTAATGGACATAAATAAATCCACTCGACAGTACCCTGGAAAACACTCCCAGCTTGGTTTGCTGGCTCTCCAAGTCTTGTCACCAGAGGATACAGAGACTGAACAGGAAAACAATGAAACTGTGCATGTCCTAGAAAAAAAGGAGCCTCACTCTTTCTAAAATGCAAAACTTCAGAAATCGTAGAGAGGAAAGCAGAAAAATCAAGTAGAATATTAGCTGTTACATGAAAGCAGGGCTCCTTGATTAAATTTGGAGTACTGGAGGCCCCTTTGTCAGTGGGGACCCCTTTGTCCATGAGGTTTGCAAAGTTTCTGGGTGGAAATGAGCAGCTATTGGAGCTCTGGCTGGTACAAGCCTGTAGTCAGCCAAGAGAAATGAGTGAGCCATGAACCAGCACAATGTTGTTGGCTACAGAGGCAATGCCAGGACCAGAAAGCAAAAATGTGACTCCTTGCAGCTCTGTTGGCACTTTTAGGAGTTTACAAAGCACAGAGAATGGAAGCACTTCTACACTGAATTCCAACAATACCTGTAGATCTTTACATGCCCTCAAACCCCTCAAATGTGAATGCAAGCAGCATCACAGCCTTCCTGAGGGGTGATGGATTTAAAGTGATTGCACAGGTACAGTGACACCAAGGCAGGGCTCCTCAGAGCCATTACACCAGCGAGGCACAAAGCTCAGCCCGAGGAGCAATAGGATTTCTGCTCTCCAGTTTCCAGCTGCTGAGCTCATTTCTGACTCTTGCAGAGTCACAGTGCTGTTCCCGTTAAAAAGAAAACAAATGGATTCACTTAAATTGAAATATAAAATCCTTCCCTTGACATTGTTGCTTGTGCTGCCCTCTTTGACTGAATTATACCCCAGTCTCCTGACAGTCCTTAAGGAAGTGCTTAAAGCCTGAGTCTGTGTAACACCCACTGTGAGGAAGGGGTCACCCAAACTCCTATCTCCTACTGCTCAATTTAGTTAAGAAGAAAAAGCCTGTGCTCATATTCCAACACATGTTTCTGCTTTTAGATCTCTGGAAACTTCATGTGTCTTTTTTTTTTTTCTTTTTTTTTTGATCTCAGAGCAAATGTCAGCAGAGCATTCAAAGTCCAGCGAGGTCCTTGTGACCACAAAGAAACCCCAGAGCTGCCTGTGGGGGGACAGTGCTGGGAGCTGGGGCTGTGCAGGGCTGCCCCAGAGCCACTGCCCTGGCTCCCACTCCTGCAGGGCTGAGGATAATTCCAACTGATGCTGCTGGCTCAGCTCCCAGCTCTACTGACCCAGCCCAGACTGGGGACACAGGTAATAACCACCCAGACAGCGACAGGGGACTGTGCCAGGCACTTTCCTCTCTGGAGACCCCAACGGGTGACCCCAGGGGTGCCCTGCAGCCTTGGCACACGCCAGCAAAGCAGCAGGGAAATCTCCTGCCCAGCCTTCCCTGCAGGCAGTTCCCAGCCCCAGGTGCTGCTCCTCACACCTGCCCTGGCCTCAGCAGCACACTCAGCACCCACAGCAGGTGAGAGCACAGGGTTTTCTCCTGCATAGTTCCAAAACTCAGGTGTGTGGATGTGTGTAAAATAACAATTTCTTTGGTTCTACCCTTACAAATACCATGACACAGGAGAAGATATTGCTGCCTGTTGATGCTGCAGACCAATATGGTCTCAATTTTTCCTGTCATTTTCTTTTATTCGCCCACTGTCTGGGACTTGCCTGTGGGGTGGGAATATTTTTGTTCCACGTGTTGTCCAGCTCTCTTAAAGTAGAGTTTCTAAATGTTATAATGAATAAATGATCCAGATTAATTAATTTGGAATCTAGACCTCTTTATGAGCCAGAGCATCCCTGAGATGGGCTGATTATTTTGTAGCTGATGTGAGTGATAAAGATGGGCAAGTTGCTTCAGAAGCTGTTACACTGCTGGCACTGAAACCATACATAATGTAGGGCTATCTAAAGCCTCTGTATTCAGTTTCCATCTACTTCTGCCCCAAGCATGGACACAGCTTTTTAAAATGGACATGAAAACATTTGCAGCTGCTTCATCTGAAGCAACAGACAGTGTTTTTTGTGTCACTGAAATGGCATAAACCCAATATAAACAGGAATAGGAAAATACTTTCGAGTATTCTGCATTTTACAGCTTCCATTAAAATTCATGAAAATGAGATCTAAGAGTTCCAGAAGCAAATCAGCACTGGAGTGCTTAGAAATGACACCTTAAAAAATTAAAATACTCAAAGCACATGAGAAAATAATTTTTTCAAAGGAGATTTAATGAACTCTGACAGTTATTTGTATAATGTTTGTTATGTGGCATCACTAAGATTTTTCTACTGGTGAAGGTTAGATGAAAGTGTTTTGACAGCTCTCACTAGAGGGATGATATTTAATATAGAACAGTTTGCAAAACAGTATCAGGACCTGGGAATACCTTTTTGGTTAGTCATGGTGACCTTCAGCCCTGTGAAGGAAAAAAATTCCTAAATTCTGTAATCTCTGGTTTTAGCAGCTCATCTCACAAAGGAAAAATAACCTGAGATTTTTAAATATCTCTTTAAGGCAAGATGGTGTGTCCAAACATGAATTTTCATGGCTTACATGAACTGAGGTCTTGAAAAAGAGAAAGTCCAGAATGGAATCTGAGCAGGTTGGCTTTTCAGAGGAGAATAATGAGCAAAATGGAAAAATCTCTGAAATTTGGGAAGGCTCAAGCCAGAAATCTCATCCTCAGCCCTGCACAGCAAAAGAGTGCAGAGCACAAGTGGTGTCACCCAAACTCCAGTTGTGGAGATTGGGGCTCTCCAAGCTCATTTTCACCCCTCCTGGAGAGCTTCACCTTTGATTCCCAAACACAGAAATGGCAATGGCATGGAAAGAAAGCAAAGTGAACATAAGGAGAGGTTTGGGGAAACAGCACTGCTGCTCTCTGGTCAAAGACTCCTTCTGGGAAGGTTCTCCACTCACAAAGATTAATCCCACAACATTTATGCTGCTTTCTGCCAAGGGTGGTATTTTCCCTTCACACTCAGAGGAGGTTCCTGTGGGTTTCTCAACAGCCTGAGAGTGATTTTCCTTCTAGGAAGTTTGTAGAGCAAATAGAGCAAAAGAAAGGCCCAGCTTTCTGTATGTCCAGAGGCTTTGGACATACAGCTCCTATTAATCCAAGTGGGAACTGTTTGTCCACGTTGGTGCCACAGGGAACACAAGGATGTGTTTGTGTGTTTTGAGGAATCCCATGGAACACAGTGGCAGTTTCACAACTGTTCTCCTTTGGATTTTTTTAAAAAACTCCGTATTTTTCATCAAATTGCTTTGTAACAAAGTCAACTTTGTTTTACACCCAAGTAGGCAGCTAAAGCTCTAAACAAATTTTAGATTTCCCCATGGAAAAAAAAAAAACCAACCCTGTATTTCCTGAAGAAAAAATGTGAAAGAAAATTCTTAGAAGAATTCATTGTTAGCTGAAAGAACAGAGTTCAGCCAACAAGAAATTTCTGTGATAACCTGCATGTGCAAGCCCCAGCCTCTCACACACTGAATTTTTGGTGCTTCTCAAGCCTTGATGAAAGGTCTCTGCCTCAGCCTGTGCTGCTGTGGCTGTCTGGGGACAGAGGCACAGGAAGGAGCTGAGTCCTCATCTGCCCCTGGTTGCTGGCACCCACTGCTGCTCAGCAGCCTCCATTGGCTGCCCCCAGATTCCATTTTTCACACCCTCCAACAGCATTAAAGATGACAAGACACAAGAAAAACAGAGTAAGAGAAACAATAGCAATCAAACTTGTGAAAAATCAGGAGGTGACAGTTTAAAAATTATTAATAACTGCAGGCTTGTTTTGTTATAGTTTGGCCTAATCTTACAGAATGTGGGAGAGGGAATTTGCTGGGAGAAGTAAAGGACTAACAACATTTAGAAAAAAATATATATTTGTCATGGGAGGCTACTCATCAACTTCAAAGCATCTTTAGTCTCTTAAAAGGATTTACATTTGAGCTGAAGGGAATGTAGGTAATGGGCAGCTCTGAGAGACATCCCCTCTAGCAGAGTTTTCACATATCACACAGCAAAGGAAACAATTCCTATTGAGTTTCACGGGATGATTTATCATCTCGCCTCTCCAAGCCTCTCACTGGCTCTTCAGTTCCCTACACACTTTGTGAAACTGTCTGGAAGATGATGGAACTGACAAATGCTGCCCCTGTCCCGACTGGAACTCACCCCGTGCCCGCAGCCTCTTCCAAACCAAGACACAAATGAAGCCATTCCCAGTTTCCCATGAAGTTACAGCAATGCTTTTGGTGTTGTTTTCCAAGCACAGGGTTTATAGGAGCTGGAGGAAAAGATACAGGGATTTTAGGACAAAGGGATGTTCCAAGGAAGGAAACAAACCACTGAAAATTCCCTTTTTTAAACAGAAATCCAGTTCTTTTGCTAAAAGGAATGCCTGAGTCAGAGCCCAGACTTCTACCAGCTAAACTACATTTCAACAGCCTCTGAATAACTCAGCAGAGGGATAAGATATTAGAGGGGATCTCAGACCAAAACATGGAGTCAAACTTATCCACACATTGGAAAGGAAATCCGCATGATGCAGCTCCCCAGCCTCATGTCCAGACTTCTCATCTTGGCTTGTACCATGTAAGTGTTCAACCAGAATGAAACTCCTCAGAAGTACCACAAAACCAAGTGGCACCGTGTAACAAACCCCAAAATTTGCTTTTAGAGACACCACCATGAGCATATTCTCTTTTTTTGAGTGGAGAATATTTATCCTTATAAGGAAGGAGGGCCCAAATTTCATTTCAGGCTGGTGGCCAGATGCTGACCAGGTGTAAATTCAGGATGTCTTCACTTCAAAGACCTTACTCCAGGTTGCAATCCTGAATACAAAATTAGGATCGGTGTGATTTGTGGTTAATCATTTCACCTCTGAGTGCTTTTGTGCAATGATGTCGTTCTTCTGCCTCACAGAGTTTATGGATCAGATAAAAGGTGCTATGAAAAAACATTTCAGAAGATTTACTGCTGTGATACACGATTTTCTGCCAACTTTCTTCTCAGCTGACAGAACTTCCCTTTCAATCTAAGCATAAAGTCACCCAGAGAGAAGGCTATTAAGTAGAAAATGTTCACTATTTTAGCTAAAACTTGAAGATATGAGTGTACTGACAGTTTTATCCCAATCTTGAGGCCATTTGTTTGGTCACTGGGATTTTCTGGCTGGAGCACAAGGGGCTCTTTAGGCACTTTAAGGCTGCTCTGCAGTGGTGTCTCAGTGCCTGCTCCTGCCCCATGGCAAAAGCTGGGCAATTTGGGGTGGTTTTTTCTCCCACCCCTACTGCTGGCAACATTTCACATTGGAGGATCATAACTTAGGTTTGGGGTTCTTTAGTGGCCTCAGACACAAAGTTTTTAAATTCTTTCCAAGCTCAGATGAAGGATCATTATGTAAAGTAAGGAGAAAATAAATTAAAAAGTAAATCCATAATTTTCCAACTTTTTTACAAGCCCTGATTCCTTGTCATCCTAGTTTCGGAGTTTTCAGTGGTTGTGGGGAGGGTCAGAAACATATTTTCCAGGAAACTTAAGATTTGGCAAAATCCTAATAACCAAACCAGAGTGCAGGAGACGTCTTCAGCCCCTGATTTCTTCCGAAGGAATGCCAAAAGGCAACTTTTTCCCAGCTACTGTTTCCACCAGCACCCACAATTATTTGCGTGAAGCACTCCGAAAAAACAGGGAGCTTTAATGTGACTTAAATGCTTAAGTGTTTAAATATTGCGGATTAATTCTTGCGGCTTAATACCAGATTAAAAATAAATGTGCTCTTTGTGGTGTTCCTCGTGTGTGACAAAGACTGGTTTGAGTCTTTCTCGGCTCTTTTGTTTCTGGTTGCTTGTAGATAGCACTTAGGAAAACACATTCCCAGTGGCCCCATAGACTTAAATATCCTTTTGAAACGGAGGATTCCCTCCTCCTTTTTTAGCCCGGGGCAAATCTAAGTGATAATGTGAAATACCTGCACAGAAACTGGCATCTTTGCTCTCGCTACACTGCGTGGGCATCTGAGGGCAGAACAGAGGTGTGTGCGCAATGCAGAGCGCTTTGGCACAGGTTTGAGGTTTCAGCCTCCTCATGTGATGAGAGCTATTGATTCATGGGGGCAAATTAACCCTCTCCCCTCCGGAATAACATCTCCTGAGCACCGGGCTAATTCTGGGTTTGGGACCGGGGGTGAATGGAGGGATGGACAGGGAAGCTCCTGAGCTTGCCTGCGGGGTGTGGGAAAGGGGCTCTTCTGCACATCCTTGGGGATTTGCTTAACTCTCATGTGGGAGAGAGTTTGGAGCACCGTTTAATGTGAATTTACAGCCAGACCTTGTCCTGCACTGCGGTGGGTGTCGGGATGCTGCTCGGGTGCCGTGCCCGGGGCTCCTCCGCCGGTGGTCAGGGACGGAGGATGCTCGGCCTTTGGGAGGTGGTGGCACAACTGAACTGGCTATTTGGAGGAAAAAAGAGTCTCAGGCAGGTCCTTCCCAAGTCCATGCCTTCTTCCATTGCTGCCAAGCTCCCGACACGGGTTTGGTTTAGCTCAGGAAAAAAAAAAACCCAACGAAACCCAACGACACAACTGCATGGATTGAAAATTGAGAAATAACGAGAGATGTGGGTAAAAGCGACGCTCTAAAGCAATGCTTCTGCTCCAGTTCCCTCAGTGCAACTCTGGAAGCACCTGATGGAGATAATCTTTGGGAGCTGGGTAAGACTCCTGCAAGGCAAGACAGATTTTTTGCTGGCTTTTAGCCTCCCTCAGGCGTCCCTGCCCACGGCAGGGCATTGAAACTAGGTGATCTTTAAGGTCCTTTCCAATCCGAACCATTCTATGGTTCTACGATTTTATTTCCACAGCCAGGATGTGCCCCCGCTGGCTGTGATGAAAACGGAACGAGCAGTGAATTCAGACACGGGGCTGCGCCTGTTCCAGGGCATCCTTTTGCGCAGAAATCTCCCTCCTTTTTTAGGGCTGCTGATGTGTTTGGATTTCTGAGATCTTCCCGCAACCATCCGAAGGCGATCTGAATGAGAAAGGCTATTTGAAGTAAGAATTCAGTGTCTGTGAATGATAAGATCTCAATCCCAGGCTCAGAGAAGGTAGTTAAGGTCTATTAACTCCGATGGGCCTTGAATAGCCGCCTTGAGAAAAGAGCTCCGCAGCCAGGGATCCCATGAAAATACCAAATCCAACGGGAGGAGAAGGAGGATTTCAGAGCACTTGGCTCCCTTGAGACATTTCTTCATTTTCCCCGGTGGCCTAATTCACGGAGACATTCAGAGCAGTGCAATATCGTGGCAAGCATTAATCTCACACAGACTGAGAGACCAACAGGAGAGAAAAGTTGGCCGGAGTGCAAAGCCCAGCCGGGCTGACCAGGCAGAAAAGCAGACCTTGAAGCCAAATTCAACTTTAAACTGTTCCCTCTTCTGCCTTGCTTTCACACCCTTTCCCCACTGCTTAACTCTCACTGCTGAGAGGAATTTGGAGCAAAATTTCTCCCTGTCTTGATTCTACCCAGAGGACTCAAAGGTAGATGCCAGCCCTGGATGTCTGAGCTAAAACTGGGGGGTGTTGTGTTTTTTCTGTGAACAAAACTAAGACACATTTCCTTTTCTTTTGCAACATAAGACGGCTTCAAATGCTGCTTAGATCCCAGTCCTCACAACCCAAGTCAACTCGTCTTTTCTTTCTTTTCTTTACGAAGTGATAATTATGACAATATGCAGCATTGTGTCTCTGTGACTTTCATATCCAACTGCAGTGTTTCTAATGTAGCTTCGGATTCATTCTTTCTCCCATCCACCCAAGAAGCCAAGGCAAAGATAATTTAGAAATCTTTAGGGCTGTTTACATTTGGAATGTTCATGGGAACAAGGCTTTGAAATGAAAATACATTTTAACAAGAATGTTATTGTTTAGTTCTGTTCTGCTAAACATGACTTAAATACACTCAGAGTTTGTGTCTTTATTTATGGATTTGATTGGCAATTTAGGAAACCACCATTGGTTATTTGAAGAGGGTGTTTATTTAGTGTTACAGTTTTGGGTCAGTTCCCCTCAAAGGAAACTTCAAGCATATAGAATGGCAAACTTGACAAATCATGTCAACACTTGGAATTGGACACTGCTTTCCATTAACTCTTGGGTAAACTAAATATATCTGCCAGGGACATTTTTTGTTAAGTGGTTATCAACATTGTGCTCTACCAAGCACTGTGGCATTTTCAGCTTTAAAAAGCCCACAGATTTAAGGTAGACTAAAGACAGAAGAATTGCACTAATTTGGATGGCAGAAGATGCAAGGCTGGGTTTGAAAAGTTGCTTGCCCATGCAAATCCAGTACAGTGAGAGAGGGGAGGGTGAGTCCAGTCCTGGGTTTGGGTTCAGAGGGATTAAAGGACAGTTTCTCCTGGTTTGCTGTAATCAGCCAGAATCTGACATGCACAGCACTTACATACTTCTGCAAAATCTGCTGTCTGGCTCGATTTAGCTTTCAAAACCTGTCCTTAGCCCGTGTGCCTGGCCTCACCCTGCCATTGCACCCCCTCTGACTCCTCTGCTGGTGCTGGGATGGAAAGGGATGGCTGTATTTTGTTTATCCTGCTCTGAGAATGCTCCCCAATGCCTCTCTGGGAGCAGAGGGAAGAAAACTGAATTTCTGACCCCTGAATGTGAGTTTCACACCCATGGTGCAAAAAAGATGCTGAACCCTGCAAGAGACATTCTGCACCCACCCTGGCAGAACACTCAAGTTGCCTGGACAACCCAGAGGACAGCAAGACCCCTGAGGGCTCCAGGAGCTTTCAGGGCTAAGCAGCAGCTGAGATTGAAACATGGTTTTGGTCCATTGCTCATGTTTGTGTTGGACAAGCTGAATAGTCCCCAGCACTGCACTGAAAACACCTCTGGCCAATGCAGCAGGGCTGGAAGCCCACCTGCAGGTACCAGCACCAACTGCATTTGCTAGATTTGGTTCCCAGTCCTTAAATCAGCAGGAAAAGGCTGGCAAGGCTCCCAAAACTGGTAGGAAGTGTCTAAATTCACTCAGCCAAGGGAGTCACTCCTGAGCACAAGTGAGCTCTGAACCAAACCTGGAGTGATCTGACAGAACAGAACCCATCTCCAAAGTGAACACGGCTTTGTTGAACTCAAAAGCCACAAAACACTGCATGATACAATTTATTTGACAACCACCATTCCCCTCCTCCCACACTTAAACTTGGGAGAACTTCTGGGAGCTTTGGACATTTTGTTGGAGAAGTTACTAATCCGAGTGTCCAGCTCCTGGGTCACACCATCTCCGAGTTAATCCCTGTTTATCTGGGAATCTCAGCTGGAGGTTTCCCAAGAGTCTCTCTGAGATCTCTGTGGTTTTCAGAGCCATCAGACTCAGATAATCTTTCAAACTGTTTTTTACAGCATTTAGGTACTTTCCACATCTGGCCCTGGAGCTGGAAGTGTGTGAGGCTCAGCTCCAGTAAAACATAAACTGAACTTTTATGAACCTCATAAACAAAGAATAAAATAAAATATAAAGTCTTTGTTGGTTTGCAGATTGGCCTGGTGCTTTTATTTATTTATTCATTACCCTTGCATTAAAACAACAAAAATTATTTTAAGTTCAGTAACTTCCCAAGAACTGTGGAAAACCAAATCACTGGTTTGGTTTCGAAGCAGCCACTTATTTCCTAAAATTCAGCACACACCATTGCAGACGTTTTCCATGCTGCTTAGTTAAGCTATTTTCCTGTATTTTTCAAAAAATGGTTTTATTCTGCCTTTGCCAGGGCTCTTGTGAGTGATTAGAATCATAATTTAGGTGAACTCTCTGTTGGAGGTGGATATTTAAGTCCTCACAGTGATATCTAGATCCCTGGGAATCTCCATCAGACTCGTAAGTGGTACACAGGTACCATGACACTTCCCTCACCCATCAGGAAGGACATGTGACAACTGTCCAGAGGCAAACATTTTAAGCCTTTCTACAACAAAGTCTCTGCAGTTCAGCAAATTCTGTACTTTTCCCTCCTAAAATCTCTCTCTGCCAGCACAACTGTTGTTTCCAGGTGCTGAGGTTTCCTACAGCTCTGTCACTATCCATTCCTTCTGGAAACCCTGACTGTCCCAGCATTTCCAGCTGCTAAGAGCCAGCATAAGGAGCTAAAACTCCTGAATTTTTAAATGAACAGTTTTGCTATTGACCACTCAATGGGTTTTGGAGCCAGAAAAGTTTTGTCATTTTTGCCTGCACTCTCTGTCCTCGCATGACTCAAAGTCTGACCCTTACATAGGCAGCTCCTGGTGCAGGGTTTCCATTCATTTGTTTGTTTCTGCACAGAAATCCACTCTACCTCTCTACAAATAATTCATTTTCCCCTCTCTGTCACACAAAGGAAAGCATAAACCTGCAAGACAACAGCTCTGCACTTCCCAAAGTTTCTTCCCACAGACAGGCCCAGAAGGGATCTCAACCAGCAGCAGTTTGTCTCCTCTCTCAGCACAAGGACTTGCAATTTCACAACGGATTTGCAGGAGCCTGGGAGCTCCATGCCCTGGTGAGCATCCCCAGCTGCCTCTTGGAGTTCAGCTGGAAGTCCCAGGGCTTTCTAAGGATGAAACACAATTTAAAATATCTGGTGCTTTTCACAGGGATGGAAAGATACCTATCATGCAAATTTTAAAAAGTCCTGAAAGGAATTGCCTGAAGTAGTTAGAGAAGCTGATGAGGTGTAATAACCACGGAGATTTTTCCTTGCTCCCCAGTGGCTGCCTGAGCTCCTCACAGTGCCAGGGATTTCAGCAAGGACAGGACTGCACTGGAAATCACCTGCTCTGCTGCTGGGAACAGACACTTGGTGTGCCCAAAAGGAGAAGGCAGTCCCAAGAGTGTCACAGCACGCCTGTGCCCGGGGAGCTGGGGATTGCTCAGTTTTGTGGCCAAGGCCTTAGGGATCCATCTCAAAATCTTCCTTGAAATTTAAAGGAGCAGCAAATTAGCCCAGAAATGTTGGTACAACAAGCTCTGATCCAGCAGAATGTTTCTCACAGGTTATAAAGAGCAGGAACATTTTGCAAACAGACTAATCTTAGCTCATGCAAGGCTAATTTCAGTATAAAAACTGGGGGGCACCAAACCCTGTCACCACGAAATTCCATTTTGATTCAAAATGACATCTCCAAAAAAAAGTTCACAACTGACCATAACAAACACAAGACAGTAATATAAATAATGCTATTTCTAGGAAGGAATTTATAGTCCTGAAGTCACTTAAGAACAGAAAGAAGGTCAGGAAGAGGGATCACATTATAAACCAAAAGCCATTCTGATCTAATGAATGGCAAGGAGACATTTTGGCCACCTCCTAGGGAGCACTGATTATGGCCACTCAGCAACCTCTCTAGGTGGTGGTTAAAACATCTTGTTTCTATTCATTAGTTCAGCAGTGTATTCATTCCACAACAGAGTTTAGGAATCCCTCCCTCCTCCCCTGCAGCACCCCTGGTTTGCAAATATGTCGTCCACTAGCAAAAAAAAAAAAAAAAAAAAAAAAAAAAAAAAAAAAAAAAACCCAAACAAAAAAACAAAAACCAACCCAGAATTGTACTTCAGCACACCTAAACCTCCATTTTTGCACTTTCCCCCCCCACTTCCTCCACTCTTCAAAAATTGCAGTGAAGCCTCTGTGTCTGAGAGCAGTGAGGTGATGCTGGCAGAGGTGGCAGCCCCCAAATGCAGGAGAGGGGCAGGGATGGGAGTGAGGAGTGGAGGCACTCTGCTGCTTCTTGGCCCTGCTGTGACTCTGCTCAGGGCCTGGGCACAGGGCAGCAGAGGGGACAAAGCTGCCCCAGGCTGCTGTAGGGTCAGAAGGTGCTCTCAGGGGGCTGAGGGGCTCTGCAGCTCTGGGTGGTGGGTTCTGTGCCTGTTAGGGCCATTTCAAGGGCAGAGCAGAGGGTGTGTGACACATCCCTGCCAACACTGGTACAAAACCCACCCTGACCACTGCTCTGCCCTGTCTGTCTCCATCTCCTGACACATCTTATCCAGTACATCCTTTATAGTGCCCTGGGGAAGGTGCTGCTCCTGTTCCCATCCCTTTTCTTGGAAGAAAACCTCCCTGCCTTCATGGCTATAAATCTTCTTTTCACTTCCAGCCCCGAAGCGTCCTGGCTAGTCGCTGCTCAGTAGCTCTTGCACTAACATTTGTCATTTAGCTTAAAAAAAGCTCCCTCCCCTTTTATCTTCCTCAGTGAAACCCAGAGAGAACAAACCCACCTCCCTTTCACATTCAAATCGCCAAGACAAACACAGCGAGCTCACTCCCGCAAATAAAAGGTTTTTTTTGCATGCCATGAATAGCTCTGATCCAGCCTGAATCCATCTTCCCAAAATCCGGGCCATCAGAAAGGTGCACAGCATTCTCAGCTGGCACCGAGAGGTGACAGCCTCCACCTCTCTCCATCACGAACACCCCGGGAGCCAAAGCTCAGCCCGCGCTCTCCACTCCCAGCCCCGGCTCCAGGATTTCCCCGGGAAGAATGCAGACAGGCGCCAGGCAGCAGGGCACTGCCGAAAAATTCCCCAGCCCCTCAGCTGAACCTTTAGAGATGTTAAACAAGGCCTTTGAAAACCTGCCCCGCATGGAATTATCTCCAATTTCACAGAGATTTGGGGAGCAGTGTTGTTGCACCTTGTTCCAGTCAAGCCGGCGTGTGCTGGCCGCGGTCGTGGCTGGTGGTGCAGATTTAGTGCAAGCACAGGCAGATGCTGCTTTTGTGATAAAAACTGTGTTTTAAACAGCATGTATAGCACCTCGCCTGGTTGCAAAAATTTAGTGTGTTATAAAACCCACATGGCTAAGACACATCACCATTTAAAATATGTTTTTCCATGCCTGAAACCAGAAGATTTCTCTTAAACCAGCAGGAAGAAAAAAAAAATCAGCCTCTGTGAGACCATCACAGCCACATTTCCACAAGGTCAGGAGACATTTCTGTCTGCAGTACCACCTGCCTGTCACGATAAATAATTTTTGTTCTGATTTGTGAAGTTTGCTGCCAGGGGAATGAGCCCATTTGTTCCTTAATGTATGTAAGCTGTGCAGCACGACACGGAATTGGCAGCACACAGCCACGGCCCCAGAGCTTCTACATCTGTCCTCAATATTTCCCTCCTTGGAGATGTCAGCTTTCCAAGTGCAAGGTTACCAGTGGGACTGATCCCTGACCAAGGTGTTACCTCAAGGTCCAGGCACTAAAGAAACCTTAGCACTTACACCAAGGGTTTCTCTCCAGCACAGACCACGTCTGACACCGAGAAAAATGCAACCAGTGCTCTTGCTTTTAAAAGAGATGGCCCAAACCTGTTGAATGTTGCAAAATCTTGGTGTCTCACAAATCTGTGTGGTCATGCAGAACCCTCCTATCAATACTGCTGGACTTCATGAGTAACATGGGCCAGAGTACTTTTGTAAAGAAAATATTTCTAGGGATGAGGCCAGGGAGTCGTGTGTGCGAGGAATGAGGCTGCACAGGTCTGCATTTGGGGCTGTGCACCCAGCTGGGAGCACCAGAGCAGCCATGAGGAAGATGCATCACGATGAGATTTTGGTGAGTCCATGGTGCCAGCTCAAACTTCTCTCCTTATGTTACTCAGTGCTAAAATTTCCCATAGGGACACTGCTGGTCCAGGGCTGAATGTCTGTGAAGATGCCAAAATCAATGTGCAGAATCATTGCGTGTAAAACTATTACTATCAAAAAAGACCCCAAAACAAACCACAAAAAATGTAATTGCTATGATTTTATAACCATTAAATATGTGTGTGCAACATGAAAAGATTGTATAGTCACTCTCAAGGCTGTACAGGTATTTGTGGTGGGTTTTCAGATATGTTACTACTATTTATTTATTTATTCTCTATATTATATCTATAGAGAAGAAATAAGAAATACCCAGGCTGCTCTGTGCCTTACAGCATCTCTCCTGCACGTGGAGATCTGGCTGGTATCTCACTGGGTGCCACAATTCCCAGCAAGACCCCAGCCTCAGAAATCCCTGAGACTCACCCAGGATTATGTACCAAGGTCTGTCTGTTCCCATCTTAAGCAATGTTACCTCGGGGATGTTGGAAAAGAAAGGTTTGGAAAACCTAAGTAGAAATATTCCAAGTATTGCATCTGCTTGTGTAACCTGGCAAAATTTTCCAAATGCAAATCCTCTTAATAGTGATCTCAAACCTTTTCTGAGGTTTGGGAACTGTCTGCTTTTTCCACTGTTCCCTGAAGATCAGGAACATATTCACATGGGTGAAGCAATCCTAGATGTCCTGATCCACCAAAATACAGGGCTCAGCTTGTTGATTTTTGGACTCTGGCTTTCCCTCCAGTGGGTTTGCACAGAGGTGCAGCAGAGTCAGACTCATCCCCACTGAGTTACCTGTCCTACCCTCACATCCAGCACTGGGGTCATCCAGGGCTGACACATTTGGGATTGGGTGAGAATTCAGGACATGATGGATAAACCTTGCTGAGCCTCTCCCCTTCACTGATATCCTGATTATTGCCATCCCAAAGCCTTTTCTTTCCTTCTTCCCAGAAACTGAGTTCTGAGAGCAGGATTTTCACTGTACTTGAGGAGGTGCATTAAGAGGATTTGCATGATTTTACTGAACCATTGATATTTTTGACACATGTACACTGATTTTCTATTTGTGCCAGCCTTTGTCCCAGCTCCATCCCACGGTGCCCGTGCCTCCCTGCAGACAGCACGAGCCATCCCGTCTGAACACACCACCACTCACCCAGGTTCCCTTCCTCTCCCTCCCCCAGACATTCTTTGACGTGATTAGTGCCTAAATCAGATTTTTTAATTGAAAGAAATATAACTGAACTTTCTTCTGTTGGGAATGTGCCAGAGGCCACATCATAAGCAATGTCAAAGAATATTGGAAATGATCTAGACCTCTGACATTTGTGTTTAGCGATTCAGCTCGCCCCAGGTGGTTTGTTTGGGATTGGAATTTGTCACTGCTCTGAGGAGATAGTCTTTGGTGGTTGGGGCTTAAGGATTGCTGCAAAGAGATATAAGAAGATAAGTTTAAACAAGTCACTGGAATGCTCTGCTTTAATCTCCTACAACATTTTGCACAGCCATGTCCAGGAGGATTTCTCTGAGAGAGACGTCCAGTGTTGTCTCATTCTCTCTGAGATGGCAATAATTTTAAAAATATCCATTTTTTTAGAGCTCCTTGAAGCTCAGATAGGAAATATTGAAATGTAACCATCTTATTTTGTGTTCATTCCTTTGTTTTTCTGTCTCGTCTTCCAAATACCAGAACAACTGGCAGTTATTCACTGAACCTTCTTCCACGACTGTGCAGAACCTAAATTGTGTATGGGATCCCACAAGTGGGCCTCATGTTACACTTTTCATGTAAGATTTGCATCTTCCAGTGTATTTGTCTTCTCAAAGAATCACTGGGCTGGAATGAGTCTCCAGAGGTCACCTAATGTGTGCCCATGCCCTGAGGATCCTCGTGTACAGCACAGCCTCCTGGAACCATCTGAACTCTGAGATGTTTGAGTACAGACCAGCCTTGTTGCATTTGCACTTCATTTACTTCTCTAATGTTTTCAAATTTCTGAAAAACGTCCAATTCACACTCCTCAGAGCTGGCAAATGGCTCAGCCCTGGCTTTGCTATGTACATCCCCTGCCTGGAGACCTGCGTGGGCTGGAACCAGCACTTGAGGGTTTGTAGGTCACTGGAGATTTAAACCATGCTCTTTGTTACACTGAGGATGACTGTAAAGCCAGGCACTTAAATTACAAAAATATTAAATTCTTCCCATGCTACATGAAACACACATCCCAATTCCATGCACACTTTGGCCACAAAATAGGTTTCCCAAGAGCCAAAGTCTTGAGAGCAGCAGTTCTCTCTTGTGCTCCTGTCTTTTGGGGCCTCTACTGTCATCTTCAAAGGAATCACTGTTAATTGTCCAAATTGATTTCCAGCGCTGTTTGATTTATTGCTGTATGATTAATTGAGCTGCTGCTCTCCCTGTGCCTCTCAGGTGCTGGCTGACAGGCAGGGAGCTGCCCTGTGCTTGCACTTGCCACTCCCCCGGAGAAAGGGAGATGCTCCGTGGATACAAAGAGGCTTTTTCTGCACAGCAGCTGGAGAGCACCGACTGTCTGGTGGGGAAAACCCTCTGACACCTCCTCATTCCCTCCAACAGCTTAAAGAGGGATCTTCCCCAAATAAATCTTTGAAATGGAAATGCGAATACAAACGGGGAAGGCGCACAGCTGCCCCCTCCCACCCTGTGCACGCACACCGAGAGCTAAAACCAAAACAGAACAAAAAGAATGACATATTTTCAGAGTTTTGCTCAAGTATTTGCAGTATTAACTTTTGTAGCTGCATATTCCTTTGCAAAATGAGGCAACAGGTGAAAGCATGTCCCAGGCAGGAGGTTCACAGCTCCCCTCACACCAGGCAGCTCTCTCTGTGTAGTTGCAACACCCCTGAGTTTGCCACCCCTGTGCAAATCCCAGCTGTACCCAGCACATGCCTGCCTGGAGCTTTGTCACCTTCCACAAGCACCGTCTATTTGGTAAATCCTTAGGAATGTCACTGGATGAACGTTTTGCATTCGAATCATGAGGGGTTGTGGCTTCTTGCAGCTGGGATTGTTCCGCCTTGTGAATGCACTCTGGTCTGATCTGGCAGCAGCTGCTTAAACTGCCCCAAAATCATGATAGCAATCACTGGAAATACATCTTTTGAGGAGTCTTTTATGACCACTTTAATTACTTTGCATTTACATTATCTGCTCTTGTATAAATCTATGTTTTTCTCTCTTTTTTCCCCCCCACAGTCAAACCACTTGTGACTGAAGTACAAAACAGAGCTATGACAATTTTTCTTGCAGGCAACATCCCATAAAGTTTTAAAGACAGATTTAAAGTTGCAGATTTAAACACTGCAGTTGACACCCTTCACTTTCTACCAAACAAGTCTTTACTGAAGTACAAACAGGGGCAAACATAACACAAATTTTCTGTCCTAATCAGATGGATAGGGGACAGGGTAGAAATAAGCTCCTCTGGGAAAACGTGTACAGAGACGAATTTCTTGCACAAAACAAAGAGAAACTGTGGGAAGAGGGTAGGAGACCATGCTGCAAAGCCAATGCAAGACAGCAGACCCCAGAAAAGGGGGTTACTCCTCTTTACATCCACTGTAGTAGTGGAATTCTGCACATCTGGTGTGGGGATTCATGGCAAATCAAGCTGGAAACCATTCTCATCAGGATCCTGGGGAGTTCATGATAATGGATAAGCCCACACTTGGAACTGAGAGTGACATATGAAGAACCTGCCTAGGTAAGCTTAGATCAAACCCTTGGTGGGGAAAAGGGGTGAATGCCCAAGTGTGGAGCAGTGGCATTTGGGGGGTCCAGAGTGGGAAGCTGATGTGGTCAGGAATAGAGTCCTGGAAATGCTTCAGTCTTGTTCTTGCAGTGCCACACAGTACCCCAGCCTCCCTCTGTTAACTTGATACTCCTTTGTTGTCTTGTCTTATTACCCCTTAATTCTGCAAATACCCAGAGATGAACGTCTGCGATCGCAAGCAATAAATGCAAATAAAAGCACACGGCGGCCCTGAGCCCCTGACTGCGGTCTCGCCCTCCCAAAGGATGACTCCACATGCCCAGATGCCAGTCCCTGAAAGCCACAATGTCCCCAGGACCCCAGACCTCGATCTCTGCCCTTGTCCACTGCTATACTCCTCACGCAGGAGACGCGGCCGTATGGTGTGAGCCTCGCAGCGCCGAGCGCGGGGGACGGCCGGGTGACAAGGATAGCTGTGGACAGGGGCACTGGCTGTGCCCAGGGGACGTCTCCATTTAAAAGATAAAAATGTACAGCTTATGCTTGAGATCACCACAGTGGCATCTGGTAACAGGCAGAGCTGTGTTGCTGTCTGTAGGTTTGGGGGTTGTTTTATTTTTAGCCCTTATCCCTTGTTGTGGTGATTGACAAATGTGGGTCGGGTACAAATGTGTCCAGGTGGGGATGGCAGCAGGGGTCAGTCCACAAAAAAACAGCTGGGCTGGAGCTTCTGCCAAAGTTTAGACTATTTTCAAGAAGAGGAAAGCATTTTACAATTCTCCTTCAGCACAGATTGAAATACCTTTGACAACATAAAAGCTGCTGGAATTCATGTCCCTACTCACCAGTTCAAAAGGAAAATTGATTGTGGACTTGGAAGCAGGAGTGCCAGGGTGGCAGTGAAAGCTGTCCCAGGGCAGGCCAGGGCTGACCACAGTCAGAGAGGGGAAATGTCCCACAGCACAACCCCAACCACCCCCAGCTCCAGTCTCCAGTCCCAGTAAGGAGCTGGACACCTACAAGGACCTCTTAGCACTCAGGCCACAGCTTTTCTCCCACCCCTTGAAGTAGCCTTGGGCTGAGCTTGGACACCTTGAAAGAAACATTTACAGAGAGTGCTCAGTGATTCTCCTCTCTTTCAGGAAAAAGTTGTCTCTGTCATGGATAAAGAATCTCCACAGAAGCCTGTGTGGGCAGCAAGTGGATTTGTTCATCCATGTGATCACAAAGCTGGAATTAGGCTTGGAACAATTTCATGAGAAACAAACTCATCTGTATTTATCCTGGCATTCCTGTCAGGCAGCATCTGATTAGGAACACCTCAAAAAGGTGTCAAAGCCCTGTGTTCCAGCCTCAGGTGGTGTTTAGGGAAGAAGCAGTCTGGACATCCTACTCTGGCCACTCCAGCCTGGTTTTCCTTTCTTTTGCTCTTTTGTAACAAGAAGAGGATGGGCATTGGGAGCATGTTCATTTTGCACATGTCCAGCACACAGATCAGTGACACATTCGTGTGCAGGATAAAGCTGGCCAAAGTAAAGAAACTCCTGTGCTACCTCTCATGATGATTATTCTGCAGTTACTCATTTATCTAATTATTTAGGAATATATTCTCCTGCAGATGCCTATAAAGGACTGTATGCAAAAAAACCCTGATGGACCAAATCATGTTTGTTGAAGACTGAAATGCTCTTCTCTGAAGAGGAAGAATCAGACCCGGCCTTGTCATAAGTAAATATATGAAATACACCAGTAATGCAGCTTTAACTGTGTGCTGCCTCAGCAGCAGAGGAAATGCAGCCTGTAAAATAACCAGATAAAACTCAAGCCTCAGCTTCACTCACAGGCACCACATCTGCAAGTTCTGAGCCCTGGAAATTCTCCAAGTCTGTCTCTGCAGCTCTAAGCAGGCAGCAAGGGAAGCACCCAGCATTTGTCTTCACTTCTGCCTTGGGAACGAGAGATTTTGTTTGCCACAAGGCTGCATTTTGTTTCAAAATCACCTGAAGAACAGGATTGCTGCTGTATGGTATCACAGTGGGATGCAAAAGCAGGATCTTCAAAGCACGGCTTAAATAACTTTAGTCTTAAAAGAGGAGTGGAGGGAAGCTGCTACAAGAATTTTGCTATGCACGAAGTGTTTCTAAAAGACAGTGCTCACCCTCAGTACAGCCTGTGAGATGCCACAGCTCTTGGCTTTGCACACTTCCAGGAAGGGCACACTCTTCCCAGATTGCTGGTGCGAACTTTTTGGAAAATGGCATTTGTTGGTCTGAATGCTCTGTGAAGCTATTGTAGCTGGCGGGGCAGGAGGAATTTTTCCCTTTGTTTGCAGTGCTTCCACAATCCCAAATAAGCATTGTCTATAGCACTGCCTGTATTGCCACGTCTTGTTCCCACCCACTTCCATGGCAGAAGGTCCTTGGGCTCAGAGTAGGATCTCCAGCAGCCAAGAAACTTTAAACTTCGTGTAAAATGAGAGCCACAAATCACAGCCCAAACTCAAACACGTCTCAGGGAGTAGATGCTGCCGAGCTCCTCTGTTGCTGTGCAGACAATAGATACCCTTTCCTGAGTTATGGCCATGGGGCCTGATCCTGCAAGGTGCTGAAAGCCACTGGAGGCCGAGGGGGCTGAGCACTCTCAGAGGTCTTGGCACTTCGTGCTGCTCAGCCCCAGAAAGAGAATGGGAATGGACAAATTTAACTTTGCCCTTAGGAGTTTTATCTCGCCTCCCCCTCTCCCTGACCCCCTGAAAGGCATCTCACCGGGCTGGCCATTTCTCCAGATCTTGTTTTAATTATTTAAGTTGAACTAGAGGACTTTTTGTCATTCCTTTTTGTGGAACACTCTGTACTTGGGGGGCCTCAGCTGGATATCCTGGGTTATGCAACCAATGGTTAAAGCTATTGTTTTCAGAAAGAAATTGCATGAATCTCATTAAATGCACTCTGATCAGGGGAGGCGGGATGCGTCTTTAAAACTGCATTTGGATCCAATCCTATTGTCCCAGATAGGGCTGCCTGCTCTCTTTTCTGATTTAGTCTTAAAGAAACTATTGTGTAGCCTTAATTAATTTCATATTGGATCATATTATCACACTGCAACTGGCATTTGCTTGGAGATGCCTTCAGCTGATCCGGAATTGCTTCAAACCAGGAGAGGGCAGCAATTTCCCTGACAAACAGAAAGTGCAGAGCGGTGGTTTATTTAAAACAGGTTTGACAAGGTATAAACAATCCAAAGGGCACAAGACTTGCTGCAGTTCGAGCTAGAAATGGCAAAAAAAAAAAA
>VXAC01005037.1:416914-504249 GCA_013399225.1 Rhipidura dahli | reverse complement strand
AAAAAAAAAAAAAAACCCCAAACCACACATGCAAGAAAAACGTTTGCCATTCATTACCCAGCTATTCAAGCCACAGGTGTATAAATACTTCAGGATTTATTGGCCTCTTGACTTGGATAGTGTTGAGCATTTGTTATCAGCCTTAAACATTTTATAGCCACTGTGATGGACTGCAGTCCTCGTCCGTGGAGGAACAGACCCAGCGTGTCACTGCTCCTCCTCTCCAACCCCCATGATTTATGTGCATAAGCAGAACTGGTACTGGAAGTTCTTGTTCTTCAACACATCAAAGTGGACCAAAAACTAGCCTTCAGTCAGGAGCCAGCCTACCAGCCAAACTCATTCCTGATGCAATTTTATTTCATTTTTGCCTACTGTGAAACACTTGCAGAAAGGCTTGGTGACAACAAAAGGTTCTGCCCTTGCTCCTAATATCTGTCTCTGTGGCATTCACCCTCTCCCTTCACGGACACAAGCCATTAACTATCTCTACTCTGAGCAGATTCTTTGATACAGAAAAGCAGAAGATTAGTCCCAAAATTTCCTGGTAACCACATTGATTTGTCATTGCTCAGTGAAAAGAAAACCAAGTTTCCCCGCTCTGAGTGGCAGGTAAGGCACAGCTGGTGACAGCAGAGCAGGGCACACACGTGACACTGCCTTTGGCTGTGCAGAGCCAGGCCTGACAGCCTCTGGATCCCATCCAGCCTTCTCCATCCCCAGATCCCTCCCCAAAGGCACTGCGGGATAGGGGGAAATCCCTCAGCTCCTTCCAAGGATTCATTTCTGTGAGAGGTCTGAAAAGAAGGGACTCAGGTGTGTGATGGTCACAGCACCCTGTAAGGCTGGAACAGCTACGAGGTGGGGGAAAATGCTTGGGGTTTTCTCCCAAAAAATTGGTGTTCCTGTTTTTCTTTTGGTTTGCTTCATTATGCCAAATTTTCCCCTCCAAGGAGCTGTTCAAGGATTCCATTTGCTGCAAAGAGCAGACAGCAAGTCCTCCTTTATCCAAGAAAAAACGAAACCAAGCCCGGGGTTACTTGGACGAATGCAGAAACATGCTGGAGTTGTCTTTGGAGACAAGAGGGATTTGTGGAATCCTGGCAACTATTTCTCACCATTTTCCCTTCCAAAAAGCAAATGAAAGGCAACTGCCAGAGCTGAACAGGCTGAGTGCTGCTAATCCAACATTTCCAGAGAGGCCAAGAAGTCTCCAGGGTTTGTTACTGAAATGTGAGGCAGCCACAGCTCAGCACACAAGGTGGGGAGGCAGATCCTTCTCTGGTGTAAAGTGCTGATAAAATCCACCCCCTGATGCCAGTGACCATTTTTAAGACGTTTTTCTTAAAATATTGTAAAGGTTTGGACACTGATTTTCCTTGTGCAAACACAGAAACCAAAAAGGGGGTGATAAATCCAAATAGCTCCAGGAAAAAATTAAAAATATCTATGCATTATGGAAAGAGATTAATACACCATAATTAGGAATCCACTACCCCTTCCAGAGAATGACCCATCCAACCATTTTTAATGGCTTATCTTCTTTCACAGGGTTCAGCAAATAGTTTGAGAAACTGTCTTGGTATATGTTGTATCTCTACTATTTAGTATTAGTAATTTACAAAATACTCTAGACAAGGTAATTGCTTATCAGAAACTGGACTTTAAAATAAGAATCCTGAAAAATTAAAATATGGAAGAAAATTATTGAGTCTGGAATCTGCAGTGCATGTTTTTCTCATGTTTATAAACAGTCCTCTAAACAATTGAAAATCCTTGTTACCTGGAAATTGTGGAATCACAACCCAGACAAACTGGCATTGCTGTTCACAATACTGTTCACCATTATTTTTATTTTTTAAATGCCACCTCTAATCATCTTTCTCCCATCATAACATTGCCCTGTCATCACTTTCTTTCCCTTCCTCCAGGCAAATGTTGATGTAGGAAACACAGGGAAAGATTTGTGCTGAAAAACAGCTGGGCAGCTTTCAAGGTGTTTTTTTTTAACAGCATCTTTTATCTCCTGATCATTTGTTCCACCTTTGACCTTTGTGATACCCTTTCCTATAGTTTTACTTCAGATAAGTATTTATAAAATTAAACTTAAAAGAAAAAAAAAATCTTAAGTGTTCTCATGAATTAGGAATACAGCTGAGGTTCTTTCCTTACAAATTTCTAAGTTAATTAGGTGACCGAATTTCCATTATTTTTTCATGCATTTCAGTCATGAGAACAGCTGAAACATTGCACATTTTAAACTCGCATCAAGATTCAGCATTCGATATTAGACGGGGAAAGCAAGCCCATAATTACTTCATTCATATTTTTTATCATCTGCGAGAGTAAAAAGTAACTTTCAGACAGATGCCTAAGGAGAAGGCTGGATGCTGGAATAGTGTAATTTGGTAATTCTGGGAACAAGCGCCTCTGTGAGAACCTTCAAAGGAAAGCAAGTCAACATTTCACCCGGGGGAACAATAGGGACAAAGCCAGCTCGAGGTAACATCAGCCGGCCAGCGACTCCTTCCCCAAGTTTGATTATTTGGAGCTTTTACGATGCCTGTAACAGCAGCCCGAGCAGCAGGAGGATGATGTTTATCAGCTGAAACCAGCTGCAAAGGTAGCAGGAGAGAGAGGAAAAGCGAGGCTGCTCCGAGGGGCTTCCCCAGGATGGGGAGGGGGTTTCTAGAACCGCTCCAAAAGTCAGGTCTGTGCTTCGAGCCACCCCACAGCCTCTGCTAAAATCACCGCGCTTGAAAAGCTAAAGCCAGAACAGAACAAAAACCCCACGAAATCTTTTTGCCAGGAGCTCGCGTAGCGGCATCACGGGTCGGGAATCATTGCAGATGCTTTAGCTGCTGCTACGGGCGGGCAAATTAGTGGTTACACAGAAAAACAAACAAACAAAAAAATCCTGTCCAGTTTTCTGCTGGACTGGAAGCCAAGTTTGTAGGGAGGTGGGTGAGGTGACATTTTCCGGGCGGTGCTGGGCTCGGTGTCCCCTGTGCCGGGGCTCCGCGGGGTCCGGGTGTCCCGCCCGGGGCAGCGCAGCCTCCCTTGGCATCCACCGCGGCAGCCGCTCGGCCCTGCCTTAGACACTCGAGGTAGGCAGGGCAGCAGGGACCCTGCGGTGCTGTTTGCCCTGCGGGAAGAGGCCGGGAGCCTGCTCGGGTAGCGGGGAGGGAGCGCCCGCGGGGCTGAGCCGCCAGCCCGGGCTGCGCATCCCCGGCCGGGCAGCAGCGGGACCCGTCCCCCCGGGGAGCTCCCTGACCCCGCCGCGCTTCGGGCCACCGGGTTTTTCACCTCGTGAAAGCCCCGCTGCCCTCGGGGCCGCTGAACCGGTCCGGACCGGGGAGGAGGAATCAGCCCGCGGGTCGCTCCGGGGCTGGGATGCGGTAAAGGTTCGGCTGAACACAGTCTGGGTGAGAAGAGCTTCGAAGGACCTTGGCCTCAGAGCAAGTGCCCGGGGCTCAGCCCGGGAGCCCTTTCTACGGTTTGGGTTGTTTTTTGTTGTTTTTGTTGTTTGGTTTTTTTTTTTTTTTTTTACCTATCAAATTTACAGCGCTTCTGGCTGCAAAATTTGTTTGTAGAGATTGGACTCTTCCCAAAGCAATGCTTGCTTGACACCACACTCACAGGTTGCCAAATAATCCTTACAAATTTTGTAGGTATAAAAAAAGAGCAGCAACAAAGCCCCCAACCCTCCGGCCCCAAAGCAGCACAAAATCTGGGCTGTGCTGTGAAACTTTCCTCCTCCCCCTCTGACTGCTCTGAAAAGAAGGGGAGAGAACATACGTGGTGACATGAAACACTTCAGAGAAAAGCAAACAAATATTGGCTTCTCTGGAGAATCAGAAACGTAATGATACTATAATGCTAGCAGTTTATTTTTCACTGCCTCGGGCTGCTTGGCAAGAACGTCACAGTAAAATCATCTAGGCATGAGAGATTAGCTGATGTCTATTTTGCTGTGAGGCTCCTTGCCCTTCTCTTGAGGGACTCTTACACCTGCCGAGGAATGCTGCTTCCCAATCGCCACGGCACCAGCAGGGAACCCCACAGCCTTTGATCAGGTCGGAGCAGGCGTGTTCCCCAGCCAGCTCCAGGGGTGCAGGTTGGCTGCAGGAACTGGCCACACACCAAACTGAGCTCCAGCTGCAAAGATCTTCATCTAAACCACCAGAGCAGCAAACCGAAACTCACACAAGGGCTTGAATCACATCACACACACACACGGGCTCATCGCATCCTTGGGCTGGGGAAAATTTTGTGGTACAAATCCTGGGCTTGGCTGGAGACACTGAAAATTCCCCCTGTGAGCTGGGGTTTCACTTCAGAACTATTAAAGGCTGCAGTTTGGGTAGTGCATGCTTTATGGAACAGGTGGATTTGCTGTCAGAATGGTCACACATCTTTGCACAGCCTGAAATAATTGTTCAAATGCAGAACTTCTGTCCCCATGTATGACCAGGCAGCACGAGCATCCCCTAAAAATGATTTTTTTTGCCTCTCCTTATCATGCAGGCAAATGTGAGTTTAGTATTGGCGAAATGCATTAACACTGGGAGCACAAGGGAGAAAAACAAACCCAATGGAGCTGTCAATCAGGGTTCCTGTCTTACCCCTAAAGTTTTCCTTAACTGTAAAACTTGTTGGACTGTCTGCATCTGAAGCTCCCTCCGTGCTTATTTTAAGGCCAAACACTGGAATTTTATTAGCCTATACTAAGAACTGTTTCTGTAAACTTTTCCTCAAAAGAACATTGAAACCACTTGCATCAGTTTAATTAGCTGGCTGCAGAAGAGCTTTCAAAAATCTACACTAAATTAAAAATGGAAAAAGGAAAAAAAAAAGAAGAAAACCCGCTATCGGCTCACTAAAGTAGGGTTACTTTCCCCCAGGCAAATGAGCACTTGCACCCATTTTGGTGGCATCATTTGCTTCTGCAATATCCTGGGATTTCAGTTTCCAAGGTCACTTACACGCCCTGGCATGGCAGCACAAAGCCCACAGCTGGCAGGGCCACATAGTTAAGTACTCACATGGAAATCTGGAAGGAATCATGACCTGCAAAAAATAAACACTATTTATATCAGCCATTACTTAACAACAGAAAAAACACATTTCTGAAAGTGCCTAAGACTCATCAGGTCCCTGTTGCAAGTGATGTTCAGGCCCTGCTGGAATCCACCCTATGACTGAGCCAAACGTCATCTGAAAAAGACAGTAAAAGCAATATTTATATAACTTTTTTTTTTTCCACAGATTTTAAGATACTTTTGTTCTTGATAGGAGCTTCCAGGTGCCTGAAATATCTGTACCAAACACGCTTCTGAGCAATGCTACTTGGCACAAATCCCTGCCCAACACGTGCTCCGTGTTGCTGTGGGGCAGCTGCTGTGCCACCCCACAGCCCACCCGCTGCAGCCACAGCAGCTGCCCCCGGCCCCAGCAGGCTGGAAACCATCCCAAATACAGCTTAGGCACCTGGAATTAATATTGCAACACCTCCTCACGTAAACCAGGCTTGCACGCAGCAATGGAGCCGAGGAGCCGGGGTTTTGCTCAGTGATGGAGTTGGGAGCGCGGTTTTGTCTCAGCCCAGCTGACTGGCGGGGCTGCCGGCTCCTCTGCCCTCGCTTGGATTCCGTGCGCTCCCTGGATCCTGCCGCTTTCCTGACTTCTGATGCCTCCGGGGCACGAGCAGCGCTTTGCTCTTGCTTCACCCAGCACCCAGCACAGCGGTATAAATAACCAAAGTGAATGAATCAGTGCCACAAACAGCCCTTGTCTCCAGGAATCTGCTGAATCAGCGAGGCTTCCCAGGGGAGGTGCGTTCTGTAAGGGCTCCAAAAAAAAATGTGGAAAGGCTGAGTGCGAGGATGCCCTCGCAGATGCTGCCACGCAGATGTTCGGAGCTGCATTACACAAGGACACATCTCGGGAAGAAATACCTTCCTGCCCCCGTGGGTTGTCAGGAAAATGGGCACCCTGCCCATACCCTCAGAGCAGGGGCTGTGCAGCCCCTCAAAAGCTGCCCTGGGACCCACCCAGCAGAGATGTGGCTGGCACCAGCCCAGCTGGTTTTGCTCTGCCAGCCTGAGGCTGTACCCAGCTGGGAGAGGCCTTAGTTGAGATGTGGAGAAAGGTTTGAATTTACTCCTCTGCCCCCCAGCAAAGAGCTCTGCCTCCTGCCAGAGGTGGGCAAATCCACAGACAGGACCGGTGTGCACTGATCCCATTAAAGGATATGGGATTTGAGAGCCAAACTCTCCTTGGGAAATCTTCTCTTGGTCATCTCCCACCTTGGTTCCAGGTCAAATGAAGAAAAAACACCCCAAAAACATTTAAAAGGAAATAAAAGGAAACAAGCAATTCCACTGAAATTTGCACAAGTTTTCCTTAAGTATCTCCTTTCCCTGCTGTTCCTTATTTTGCCCTGAACACAGACAAACCTCTTCCCAAAGCCCAGCAGAGAGTGCCATGGAAGTTGACGCTGCGGGAATCTGGGGGCTGCCCTCCTGCAGCAGGTGCACAGGGGGTTGGAGCAGCACCGCTGTGCTCCAGCCTGCTCTGGCCATCCAGGGAGGCTGAGGATGGGGCCCAGGACAGCTTTATTGCTGCCAGAAGAGAAGGCTTTAACACAGGTTGTCCTGGGAGACTAACAGCATTCCTAATGTATGCAAAAAAAAAAAAAAAAGAAGAAAAAAGGAAAAAAAGCCTCGAGAGAGAACAGAGCTCGGCGGCGACAAGCTGATTTGTCACTCCCTGAAATGCAAGAGTTCTTTAGGACAGGATTCTTAAGCTGTAGCTTGTAAAAAGCTGTTTGTTTTGTACTGACCTTCCCCTTTTATGTAACATGAGAGGCATGCTTCAGCGAGCCCTGAATGCAGCTAGCATATGTCGTCAGCTGTGCAGTGCTGCCCCTCCGATTAAAATGGATTTTGGGAGCATATGTGGGAATGGGCTCGCCACAGACACTCAGGGGAAATGAAAGAATACAGGGCAATTAGCAAGAGCAATCCCCAGACCTCTCCACTAAGCCTCCGTAGGAAGTACAAAGCCTTATCTCGTGGGCATGGAAACAATTAAGGTCAACAAGTAATCGTGGAAAAGGAAACTTTAAAAACAAGGACACGGTAAATGACCTAGTAAACACCCCTTCTGCCCCCCTCACAGAGCTGGGACACATTTCATCTGGGGTTCATATGCACAATCTAGCTGGCTTTTGCCTCCCCAGCCCCCCTCACATAATGACTTCCCTTTGCAATTTCCTGGAGGAAGTTGCTGGAGCGATCTTTTAGTGATAAAAATAAGCCATAGTGATTCTTAATTTTCAGTCAAAGAATTCTCCTAATCTCCTAATTAGGGAGCGCATGGCAGCAGTGTCCCTTAGAAAGCATCAATGGGACAAGCAGCCCCTGCAGAAGAATGCAGTTGTTCTGGAACAGAGAAGGATCCCATGGATCATTTGGCCACGTGGACAATACCCTGTGCCTGATTCCTTCTCAGAGGCACATGCAAAGAAGGACTATTTTTGACAAGAGAGTTTCTTAACAATTATTTCCTTTTTATACAGGTCATTAGTGCTGGAGAGGAGACATTGCATCCTTTTGCCCAATTTTAGAGGCATTCATTAAATCCTGCAGCCTCAGCATTAATTGGTAACCCAGGCTCTGCCACTCATTTTCTCACTTCCCTCTCGAGAGGGAGGGACAGAATTTCTGAGGTTGTGATGGCACCAGGGAGTTCTCCAGGGTTTTGTGTATTTGTTTTGATCAGTCTTACTGAACGTATGGTATTTACGTGTCCTCTCCGCCAACACTTGAGAGGTGGCCTGGAACAGCACTCGGGTGACTGCTGCCAGCTTGGAACTCCTGACTTCCATACGGAACAAGCAGCATTATGTCAGGCTGAAATATGGTTCTCCACCCAATCAGCTGCAATTTGATGTGGGAGGGAAGGGAAGAAAGAGGTTTCTGGTGTGTGTAGGCTGCCAGTGGCCCCCAAAATAAGGCACATGTAGTGGCACTCAGAACCTGCCTGATCTCAAGTACACGTGGTAACACCAGACCCTGTGTCTAAAGCAAAGCAAATACTGATTTCTCAGTTTCTTGTCTGTATTTATGTGCTGGCCTGACCAAGAGGGTGGTTTGAGTCTTTGTAGTTAATGAACAAATACAAGTCATGACCGAGTTGCACCCTGGGTCTCTGCCTGACAACGAGCCATGCTTATTTGTGCCTTTCTTCCTTTCATCCTCTCAATTCACCCAACAGTGAATACAGCAGTTTGAGCTGTGAGAAAAATATGGATAATATTAAACAACTGTAATAGTTTTGCAACATGACACAAAAACCCCTTTAAGCCCAGATTTTGCAGGGTTTGACTGCTATTAGTGCATCACCTGAATGAAAGGGTGTAGTTAAGAATCGGTAGGAAACTGGTTTTGTGCAAGTATCTTCTGCTCTTTGTTTGCCTGCTTACCACATCATAATCTCATCCTAAAAATGCGTCCATTCAATGTCACAAATATATCTGAAGTCCTTGTCACTTGTTTCTACTGCAGGGTACTCACAAGATGCTTTTAGAGGAAGTACTCAAGCAGTGCATGGCCGGAGGCTAAATCTGGCATGCAGTGACTGTAACAAGCTGTGACATCTGTCACAGCTCCTCTTGGATAGACCTATAATGATTGCTCTGGCCAGAGAAGAAGACATCTGAAATCAGTAACTGAATAATGCTAATGATACTTCATAAACATTGCAGTTCAGATATAATGATGCATTTCTCTGAAGAAAGATGCTGAGAGGGGTCTGACTGGCAGATATTTACCCCCCATCCGTTCTTCCTCCATCCATAAACATCCTTGTGAAGTGCTGCAGGCAGGGAGCTCTCGTTTTACGCATCCCAAACTGCAGCAGAGACCAGAGCATCTAGCAGAGGGAATACATGTGTCAAACATGTCAATAGAGACAATATAATTTCATCCATGTATTTCTGGCATCAGTCTGTGTCTATTAAATAACAGCACATGGGAATCATCTGGTTGCACACGCAGCACCACTTTAACCTCAGCAGCAACAATTCTTGTTATTTTAAGGCTGTAGGTTCTCTGGGGCAAGGAATGTGCCTTCCTCCCCACCAGGATTAGTAATTAGCCGTGTTTTTGTGACGCTGCAGATTACAGCAGAGCAAATCAGGTGTGCCAGGTGTGCAGCTCCCCAGACGGGTCAGGCCATGCACCAGTGAGCTAACAGCCTAAACAGGCAAGACAGACAACAGAAATATCATCCTGTACTCAGAGCTGATGTGCTCCGAGGTGACACATCTTGCCCAGGGTCACAGAGAGGGCTGTGTCAGAATGCAAAGCCCCATCTCCCTAATCCCAGTCCAGTGTCTCTGTTAGAAATTGCTCCTTAACCACTGTACTGAATACACTTGGAGTATTTTACACATGGCTTAGCCTAATACTGCTGTATCGCAGCTGTCTCCAGCTGTTTAAGAAGCAAACGTTTGTACCATAAATTATGATTTTTGACCACGTGACTGTTAAGAATTCCTACTCATTCCCAGGAACCGTTCCCCATTAGCCACAGCCGAACCTCAGAACTGGCCGATGACTGACAACTGTTACACAGGGCAGCATCCCCGTGTCAACACATTCACAACACCTGTCATCACTTCTTGTCAGTAATCTTGATCTAGTTATGATTTAATTTATGCCTTGTGTGTCATAAGCCAGCAGTTAATTTTTTTCAAAGCAATCAAGTGAACTCTTTTGTTGAGCAGCTTCATTTCTTTGACAGATGCTGAAATTAGACTTTTTTTTTTTTTTTTTTTTTTTTTTTTTTTTGTGAGCAGCTCATATCATTCTGGCAAATAAGCAGTGCACCAGTGTTACCAGCTCCCAGTGCTGGGGACTCTCAGTGCAAGAGGAGCAGTGATACAGAATTCCCTACAGGAAGGAGAGGAAGCCTGGCAGCACACACCAATCACACGAACATTAAGCTAATGACAGGGAATTTGTGACAACACAAGACTGGATTTTGAACTGTTGCTGCGTGTGCCAAGCTTTGCTTTAATTTAAGCAGGTTCCTGATGCGATCTTTGCTGGTGTGCTTTGGGCAAGATTGTCACCACACATCTTCTTCCTGCAGTGACAGTCACCAACACACACCAACCTGTGCCCCAGAACACGGGTATGGAGCTCATCTCCTCCTTGTCAGCACCACGGCAAGAGAAGTGTGATCTGCTTCCCAAATGTAAAGGTCACTGTAAAATTAAACACTGGGATGGTGTGATAAGAAAAAAGAAATTCATTTTGTTGGAAATTAGTATTGACTGCTCTTTTGTCTGCAAGGTGTCACTGACAAGGATGTATCTCAAGACCTAGAAAATTCCGAATTTTAAACACCTGGCTGAAAAGGAAGTGAAGGATCCTCACATAACTTAGTTTTACTTGCTGTAGACTTATCACAGCAAGAGCCACATGTTAATAGCATTCTCCCACTTCACACAGCACAATCAAGAGCCTCTAAATGAGCAGGTAAACACACTGGCCAAAGATTCCAAGCAGAGAAAACCCCCAACCAATGAAACAAGAGTGAGGAAAAGATACATTTTAAAGAAAGCAGAACAAAATCAGAGATTGTAAAAAGCCACCCGAGCTACCCATTTTCACAGAGAAAAACAGCAGCACTTTCCAGGCAGGATTCTCCCTGACTTGCCATGAGCTTTCCAGGAGGAACCACACGACCTCCAGATGTTTCTTCCAGCTTCACACGGTGTGTGATTCCGAGGTCTTTGAGAGTGACATCACCAGGACATCACCCAGTTCCCTCAGCTCTCACTGGCCCATCCCATCAGGTCCTGTGGACTTGTGCATGCACAGTTTGTTTAAATATTCCCTAAATTGATCCACCAGAACAGGAACCTCAGGTAAGAGAGATCCAAAAGCTCTCTTCCTTCTCAGCTGCCACCCTCCCGTGGTGTTAGCACTGCAGATCTGTATTTCATTCCAGCACCACTCTGTGAAAAATCATACTTGTTTTAAAACCACAAGGAAGGATTTGGATTTCTGTAATGGCTGACCAATAAATAGATGTATTTAAAATGCAAGAGTGAATTAAGAAGTAAAGGAGAAGATTGTTTTTCTGTGTTTTAATTTGCTCTAATAAGATTTAGAAATAAAAAAATAAACTGAACCAGGACTTTTCTTGTGATTCCACATTCATCAAATGATTTCAAACACCAGTGATAAATTTGAGCACAGCTAAAGGCATGCAGAAATATTTGTATTCAGAACTTGTCCATGCTGAACATAACCCAGCAAAGCCAATGATTACATACATCAGCACACATATATACTGTGACCACATTTATCCCTTTTGCTAAACTACTTCCTTGCAGGGTGAAAGGTCAGACTAATCAGACAGAAATTAACTGCAGATGGAAAAAAAAAAAAAACTTTAGCAAGAAAATGCTTAAAATAATTGTGTTGCTTTTTTTAACCACATTATTGCTCCTCTCCAAGCTGAGCACTTGGCATGTGTGCAAAGGCTGCAGAGAGAGCAGAAAGGGAGAATTAGAGAGGAAACATTCACTCAGTCAATCCAAATCCATATCTGTGCATACATGGAGACAGCAAATACTCTGAGGTTTGGGAAATGTTCATGTCTGGGTAGCCATGTTAGCCCTTCACACATGTTGAACAGAAAGCAAGAGGCTGCTGCTTTTTGTGCCCAAATAAATGAGAGGTTTTAAGTGAAACAATTTCCAGCACCACCCACTCGAGCAGCAATATTGTCATGGTTTCATTTTACCACTCCGAATGGCAGTGCAAGTTTTTGCCTGTTTGGAAATGCAATGTCGAAGCAACTTGTTTTAATTTAAGCAGGCAAAAGCTGCCAACCATCTTTGCTTCTCAGCCAAGAGGAATTTATCTTACACACTTATTAAGTCATCATCTAGTTAATTACGGTCATTTTGTAAATAGTGGAGCAGAATGAAGACAGCCATCCAGCACTGTTAAGCTAAAACTGATAAGAGACACAAATGGGCCAGGCCTCAAAGCAGTGCAGAGTCACTGTCACTCCAGTGGTATCACTGGAAATACCCAAATTTACATCAGCTGCACAAACAGCCCACCTACATTTCCCCTGTTAGAATCAGCAGGCGTGTTTTCTCCAGCCAGCACCGTCTCACAGCAAAACTCCATCTTCCAAACTGGTGTTTTCACTTAAAGGAGCTGCTCCTGGGGGTGTTTTCCTGTCCCTGGTTGTTTGGGTAGAGAAGGGGAAATAAATTACAGGGTAAATAAAGTGCCAGGGACAGAACTTCATTCACAGAGATCAAGTGTAAAAAGAAAGTTTTGTAAACTAAAACTTTTGTTATGCTTGGGTGAAACCCTCCCTGCCCTAAGCTTTTAATCTTAAAATTGTTCATTTGGTTGTTTGGTTGGGGTTTTTTTAAACAGACTGATAAGGAAAAGCTTTTTTTTTCTTGGAGGATGAGATCTGATTTTATTGACTAGACAATAACCTAGTTCTTATTCTTCACACGACACTGCAACCTTAATGAATCGATGAGCTAAGGAGTGATTTACTCCAGGTTCTAAGAGAAGAGAAGAAAGAGGCAAAATTCTGCTCTTAAATGCAACTGTAAAGAAAGTTCCTCCAAACTTCCAGTGAAGCAAAATCCCTGACAGAGCAGATTTTGGTGCCCCATCAATTTTCTGAAGGCTACTTTACATATAAAAAGTTACACTGGATTAACAAAATTATGTGGTTTTAAAATAGATAATTAAAGCAATACAGCTTTATGTGAAAATACCCTTGAAATAAACTTAACCTAGTTTATAGGAGTTTAGCTGCACTGGTTAATTTACAGCACAGCTGTAAATTGCAGCGAAAATGGTTGGCAGCAGCAGCCTACAACATGCTTACTTATATCAGCACAATGGTTTACATGAGCTGAGTTTAAAGAGAGTCTCAAACCACATCAATATCCATGCTGAGTCAAGCTCTTGCATCCTCCTCTTCTTGTTTTGTTAGTTTTTCTTGCCCAGTTATAAAAACACCAAGTCTAATTCAATAAATAAAGGTATATCATAAACGAGGCAAAGCTAGGGCACCTGGACACTGGCTGAAATTAATAAATTAATAAGGTCTGCTCTGACATTCAAATACAAATCTTTGGCTGCCTGTATGAACTGTGTGAGAGGCTACAGCTCCACTTTGCTTCTTCCAGAGAACACTCAGTGAATTAAAGGGGTCTGAGCAAGCATCAGTCTGGGTTTATTTTCATGCCACGTGACACAAATGTCCTACAGGTACCTGTGCACAGGCTGGTGTAGAAATGCCTCATCCCAGTGCCAGAGATTTCCTCTGCCAAGAGTCCTCTCACTGAGCTGACTGTGGTGAGGACAGGACCACTGGACCGTGGTCCCACAGCTCTGCCCCACAGACTCCAGGGGCAGAGCAAGCTGAATATCAGCACAACTCTTAAGCAGGTGCTTAACTTTAATTACCTGCTTACAATCTGCAGACCTGAGAGGTTTATGAGCCCTCTGTAATGGCTTCTGTTGTAAATACCAATCTTTGACTTCACCAAAATAAGAGAAACTGGAAGGACAGAGCCAAGCTTTGCTCTCAGATAGGAATCAGCAGCTTGCCATGGATGGGGTTTGAGATTTGAAGAGCCAAAGGATCAGTTTTGGGCTGTTGTTTGCCATACTTGGAGCAGTTTTTGGCTGAGGTGAAGCCTGTCTGTCCCCTGCTGCACTGCACAGCTCAGCAATGCCACGCACACGCTGGGCACCCTGCTCAGCTGAGGGGACTCACCCTCTGCCACCTGGCCCTGCTCTCCCAGGATAAATATATGGACTTAATGCATGAAAAAGAGTAGAATTCACAACCATGAAATATTATTCTAAACCTTTTCCTCCCCTTTTCATTCAAGGATGAGGACAGATGCTCAAGCTGCTGTTTACACCAAAGTTAGAATGATGCCTATTGTAAATTGTAAATTAGGTTGCAAAGACATTTCAACAACTGGTAAAACTACTCACAGTTCATCTGAAATTACATTTTCAGGATTCAGAACAAGTTACCTCATCATCATAAATGACCCAATTGTCCAAAACACAATAAAGACATGTCTTAGAAAGAGACAAAGACGACATTATTTTCCTTGGTCTCTATTAATAGGGATTCTCCCAAACAGAAGAATCATTTGAGTGGAGATATATTTGGAGGCAAATAATGAATAGGTCCTTCTAGTTATTCACAAGACTATACTGTCGAGAATGTAACAGTTATTTAGGTTCCTTTTTTTTTTTTTTCCAATCACCACTCTGGAGTGGTCCCACATGTAATTAGCTGTTTTCTTTCAGAAAATAAACTGCATTGTAGATAGCAATTTTTTTTTTCATTTGTTGAATGTGCCAAATCATTAGAGAGATGTCTAAGTGTCTTCAGTATGAGCAGGATCCCTGGTGAAATAAAGAAGAAATTTTATGCTCTAGAACCATCAACAAATCTGATTATTCAGCTGGATCTGATCCTCACCTCATCTGGAAGTGCCTTCCTGGAGACAGAATTTCTTTAGGCTACACAGAGGCACTATCATGTCTGCAGCCCTGAGACAGAAAACAATTCAAAGCTACTCACAAAGTTGAGCAAGAACACCGGAGAGAGAATGCTGCAGTCACTGCTGGCAGCAGCTACCTGGCTGCTGGGGACACACAGGAACAGAGCAGGCAAGGGACAGCCAGAGGCAAAAATGCTCTGAAAATATACAACAGGTCAACCAGAAGGGCCATGGGGAGACTGTACTTGAGAAGGAAAAACCATCTTGAGGCAGTGAGGACATAAACACCTCTAGATTTGTTCTGTGTTTCCAGCAAGGATTAAGACGTTTTTGGGGTTTTTGCTGCTCAGGAAGCAAAGGGATTTAAAATGCGTGTGATCTCTTTCCTTGTACTCAGAAGATGCTGTACTGGCAAGAGATGGAGAAGTAATATCATCCCAAAAGAGCAGTCCAAGCTTCCTTTGGTGCCCAGTGGTAATTAACAGTTATTAAGCTGGGCAGCTTTTAAGTGTGCCAGGGACGGGCCAGAATAAGTGGAAGCAACGCAGTCTTGTGGCTTAGAGCTGCATGTGGCCAAATTCTCTGTTTTCCCAAAAGGCAAATCAACCCACTAGGAGCGCCCTGATGCCGTGTGAGGAAGGCTTCAAACATCCAGTTTAACGTGTTTATGGCTGGCGTGGATATTCCCAAGCTGCCCAGCTGCAAACCCGCTCCCTGCGGAGCGACTCTCGGCGCTCAGGGATTGCTGGAGGTCAGCAGCAGACCCCAGAGCTTTGTGGGCTCCAAAGCAGACACAGTTTTTCCTGACCTGTAGTGAAGTCCCTGTGCAAGTGTTTCAAAGCCTGAAGTGACACCAAGGCCACTGAATCCTGATTTCCAAGCCCTTCTTCTGGAGCGTGGCTGTGACAGCCCCGTGCTCACTGCCCAGCCCAGCCCAGCTCTCCCAGCACAGGCACTTGTTTCTCTCAAAACAGAGGAAGAAAGTTGCCAAAGTCTCTGGGAGAACCAGTCAAGACCCATCTCAGTAGCTCGCAGCTAATGGATGCTGCGAAGTACCTGTGCCAAACATGCTTCACCTTTACTATCTTCCCTTTTTACACAGCATTTTACTTTTTATAATGATGTTCCCATTATCTCAGCCCTATCTTCCCATCCCACAGCCACGGGCCATTAGCCTTGTTTAAAAAAAAAAAAATTAATTAGAATTGAAAAGGTAGAATAATAAAGGAGAAAACTGTTTTCTTTGGCAGCCCTGCTCACCTTATTTATCTTGGCATTTCAAGACTCCATCCTAATATAAGATGCACCTCAACTTGCATAATATACTCATCCTGCCTTCCCCCAGCAGGAACTCTGTGGCACAGCTCATCTGTTGTGACCTCTAATCCTTCTTCAACCTCCTCTGGGTCAGAGGGACCATTCTGGCTTTCTGTTATCACAAAATAACCCCCCCAAAACAAAACCCAAACGTAACCCCTAAAACAGTTCAGCAGAACACAAGAACAGCTTTGTGGAGCGAATTGCTCTCAAACACAAGAGCTGCAGGGAAGGTGACTGTGAATTTTGGACTGCTAGAATTTCTGGGCAGCTCCAAGAGGAGTATGAGTTGAGTTTGTGAAGGAATTGCTGCCAGTGCCCAGTTTTGCTGCTCTGGCCCCTGAAAATTCACAGGCAGTCAGGTGCAAATGCCTGCACTGCCTTTATATCCTGCTGCGCTCTGGACTTCCCTAGGGAAAGAGGATGCTTTTTCCAAGGCATTTACTGCTAAGTTTGGAGAGGAATCCCACTTCTTTGGCAATTTCACAAGATTTCCCCAGTCTAATTCTTAAATTGTTCTTTCCCATGATTAGAAAATACATAAATGAAACAAACCTTCATGTAAGAAATAGACAGAAATATTGTGAGAGATGGAGTTTTAATAAGCTTTTTCAAAGCTCTATTTAAAAATAATGTTTCCAGAAAATTATCTATGAAGTCCATGGCTCCACCTGATTGCTTATGACCTGAGCTGTCTTTGCAGGAAGGAAAAAAAACCCAATAATCATGAAATTATGAGATATGGAGGAGGAATGAGTCACTGGAAAGAGTGCTGAGGCTGAAACTGCTGCTGACAGTAGAACATATTCACGTGGCTTGGTGACATTTTACCCATGTCTGGGTGTATTTACATCATTCCTACCTGCAAACCCCATCATCAGACAACAAATTATTTTAAAACATCACTGCCCAATGGGTTCAGTACACACTGTGATTAAAATGATCTGTATACACAGACTGGCTTTTCAATTTACTCATCAGCTGCTTGATAAACCACAGCACTGAAAATAAGACAAATAAGATGGTTTGCAAATACTTCCATCTGCCTGTTAAGGCTCAATTAGCATTCCCACAGATGCAGTAAAAAAAAATAAATTAAAGAAGTTCAGTTTTAAAAGTGAATGGGTCAAACAAATTACATGTGGAACGTGGCACTGCTAAAGGATAAGTGCATGCTTAGATTAATAAGTAATTGCCCGTACAGCAGCGGTATCTTCATTTCTGGTCACTAGATTTTTGTTAGCAATTTAAATTACATCTGTAAAATGCAGGGGGGTAAAGTTGCAATCTGTGCCGGTGTCCCAGTGCCAGTTATTGGATATCTCTCAAGGTTTTCCTAGACACATGGAATTGCAGGAATTGCACTCTGTGAACTGCAGATGTGTCCTGCAACTTTAATCCCAGGAACAAAATCGTTCCGACGGCTGCCACTGTTCTACACCTGAGACTTCACACAGCCACCGCTGCCCTCCGGGAGCACTGAGTGGTTTTTACTCAGCAATAATGAAGTAGAAAGCATCGATTCAAATTCCCACCATCCAAGAGAGGACTCCTGGGTTTGTATTGTATCGTGTGGTGGCGCAGGCAGGCAGGCAGTCTGGTGAGCTAATCCAGGGGATGGATAGAGAAGTATTTTATCAGATAGCAGCAGTCTCAGCTCTCATTTCTCACATCATGAGCTCTGGTTAGCAACCCCGGCTGAATTTCAGGGTGTAGGTGATGCCTGAGGCTCAGAGAAAGAGGGGCATGCCCTTGGCTAATCTTCCTCAGCCTCCGAGTGCTCGAAATCTCTTAATGTCCTCTCAGTTCCTCACTGTCCCCTGTGTGCTATGGCGGGATGTTGTGCAATTAAATCACAATTCGTGGAGATTCATCAAAGTAAATGTGCTAAAATTCGGGCACTGTGGATGCTTTTGTACAGATTAAACGTCCATCTCTTCCCACCATCCACGATCCATTTGTCCTACGCTTTGTTAACCCCGGCAAATAAGGCTCGTATCAGAGACCTGGGATTTTAAGTGTTCGGTGCTGACACTTTGGCATCGATCTGTCAGCTCTGGACACCCCATGTCCTGCTGCCTGCTGTCCTTCTACCTCTGAGGTATCTGTGACAGACACAGAAGCAGCAGAGCTCTCTGAGCTTCAGCTCCCAGCGCAGAGCCCGCGTCCTCTGAAAACACAGAAGGAATGAGGAAAAAAAAGTGCAAAACCCCCTCCTAGTACAGAAAATTTTCCATTTTCCTTATCCCACCTAAAGTCTGGCAAAAGGAATATCTTCAACACTTCAAATTAGAGGTGCAGTTCCTTTCAAAAAGCTCAGCGAGCTTTTCCTGAAGAAATTCTGGGCTCTGCAGCTGCGGCTCCCGAGCCTCCTCCAGGGCAGGGGAGAAGCCCCTCAGTGGCAACACTTTCCGAGTAGAAAGTGTGTTTAAAAGTAGGGCTTCAGAAGTAAATAAAAGTCTTTTGACAATAACGAAAGTAATAATGAACTTTCTTTTCGTGTCAGTTTTGCTCTGTTAGTTACTTGATAATGCGATGCTCTATAAAAGGCTTGAAAGAAGATTCCTTGTCAGTCTGCGGTGCCTGGGGGTAACGCGAGCAGCTCAGCCCTCACAAGTAATTAAAGATAATCAGTGAGAAATGTGAGGGTCTGTTGTACTCTGCATTCCAAACCCCACCTACAACAGGAACAGCGCTCGAAATGATTATTTAAATTTAACCTTTTTTTCCAGAGGATCGGTGGGGGACGGGATTCGTAATTGTTTTTCTGCTGGTGCTGCTGTGCTCCCAAAAAGCAAGAAACAGTAAAAAATCAGTTTCGCGAGGATCGATACTGACTGCAACACGCTTGAAACTCTGAACTGGCTTTTGTGTTTTCCTGCCTCTGACAGATTTCTATCAGCAATGTTTACCTTCAGGTATATTAAATGACAGAGCCAAACCTGCTTCATCTCCCGAAGTGGGATTAATTTACCACAGAATATTTATAGGAACAAATAACAGCTTCAACAAATAAAAGAATAATAATTCTAATAACAGTATGTACAACAGGGAAGGTTTCCCAGGTACTTAATAGACAACAATTCCCTCTGAAACTTTATTTATCATGAGGAGCAGGGAGAGTTACAGCCTGGCAAATAACTTTGAAAAATCAAGCCACTTATTCAGGTGCAGAGTCAGCAAGGGAACTGCTGGGTGTTGAGCAGCTTGGGAAATCTGGTTGAGACTGTCTTTCATTTCTCTTTGAACTCACTGGCACAAGTCCTGCTCTCCGCACTCAGGGAAACCAGGAGCTGCCAGCCCTGGCCACGAGAAGGTGCCTCAGATCAAGGTGGGAGATTCCTCGTGTGCTGCTGGCTGGAAGGGGGACAGCAATAAATGGGAGGCACCAGAAGCAGGGGGTGAATTTAGACGGGCTCGATGTGATGTTCCCCTGTTTTATGGATGCACTGGACCACGGAGCCACAGAAAGCAAAGCCAGTCTGGGGACACCCTGGGGACAGCCTGGGGACAGCCTGAGGAACACAGGGAGGCTGCAGCCAGGCACACCCCCAAACCTGCAAAGGAAGGGCTTGTGAACCAGTGCCTTACACTGGGCATCCTCTGCTCCCCTTGCGTTTGCTGGGTGTCAGAAAATCCTGTTTGACCTGCTCAGGGCTCCGTGTCCCAAGGACAGAAGCCCCATTGACTCTGTGGGGCCAAAGGAAGAGCAGAGCTTTGTGTGAGGAAGGGAAATCCATGGATTTGGTGACTCCTGAAGTGCTGAGGATGTGCAAGTGCAGAGTGTGAAGTGCTGAGCCTCCTGTCACCTCCCTGGCTGGGAAGCTCAGCACTGCTGGCGCTGGTTGCAGCTGGAAAATGAGCTTGGGAAACCAGTGCCAGACACCTGGCACCTCTAAGAAAAACACAGTTATTGTCTTTCAGGGCACTGACCAAGCCCTGGGCAGGTTTGAATGGTCGCTGCCAGGTTTATTCAAATCTAGCCAAAGAAGCAAAAAAAAAAAGAAACCATAAAATTATGGCAAATAATCCATAACACACTGAAAGGTACTTCCAGATTTCTTCAATTTGTGGACCTCAAACAATTTTCTAAACTGTTAGAAAGACCTGAGCACACCGACTCAGGTACAGAGAATTTACAGATCCTGACAGTAGCTTTTGCTTTTAGTAGGTGCTTTTTTTGTGGATTCCTTTGAAGTAGCCAAGAAAACCACATCACTGCTTCCATATTCCACAGGCAACAGAAGATCATCAAATTCCAATCTATTTTGTCTAGTAATTGTACATGTTTGTTTCTCCCACACTCCGCTGATGTGAAGTTTAACACTCAAATATTACCAGTTAAATACAAAACAAAGCAAAACTGTTGATGCATTATTTCACAATAACTAATATAAAACCATGAATAATGGGTTCCAAATGATGTAAACATGTGTTTAGAGTACTGCTTAGAGCACTGATGCTGACCTAGATTTGACCTTCCCAAGTATCCACAATCTATTCCTTCTTTAAAAATAAGAAATGTTGCCTAGAGGAAAGATTGTGTTGTCTTCACAAATGGTGAGTGAGGATTCTGTGTGACTGCAAACAACAGAAATACTGTACAGGTCGTAATTAAAATGACCTTATAAACTATCCCATGGAAAAATATTTTCCAAGAGACTGGATTCCACTGAATTTTGTGTAGACCACACACTTTAATCCTGGCCCTACAAAAGTCATTGGGAGTTTTTCCATCGACTTCTATGTGTCCATGGCTTGGCCTTCATTAGCCATGCATGGAGCATATCATAAAAGCAAACATCAGAAATAAAAGTTGGTCTAAAGTTCCTTAAAAAGCATGCCCACAGGGAATTGCTGGGGAAAAAAATGCACAAAACATTTCTGGAGCGAGTGAGTTTGTGAAGAATATTATCCCACTTAAAACCAAAAAAGTCTGAGAAATTTAATTTAAGCCATATGGATGCACAAGGCATGTAATTAATAAGGAAATGCTGTTGATTGCTAATATAGACATCTGAAATCAGCCACAACGAAATCTCGTTATGTCAGGACTGTGGCAGCCTGGATTCAGATGGAACACGGAGCATTACACAATCGATTTAATATCATTACCAGGACATTCCTGACAAATTTTAGGCTGAGACGACGTTGCATCTTTTCAGCCCGGAAAAAAGCAGTATGACTACACAAAACGCAATTATTTTAATTCAGACTTTTAATGATCTATATAAAGACAACAACGGGCTGTTTGTCACCAGCTGAATCGGGGTTCAGCCCAACGCAGCGAGACCTCGAGAGCCTCCACCGGCACCCCAGCACCCTGGGCAGAGCGGGGTGTGCTCAGACTAATGAAGTGAAACGAATGAAGAAGGGAGCAGACAGTTCACATCCACGGGGTTTGCTCCCTGAAAAGCGGGATACCCCGCGCCGCATTGTCCGGCTGGGCGCACACGCACGCAATTAAACGCCTCGTCCCCCCAAATCCCGCAAAGAGATGCTGCATCTGTCTCGCTCGGCGTCAGCACAGAGAGCGACTCAAGTCCTGCCAAATCGAGTGTGACCTTCAATCTGCCACTCTCATGGTGAAAGGCAGCGGAGTAAATTACTTGGCCTTCCCTTTCTGTGGAGGGTGAATGCGAGCGGGTCGGCGGGACCTGCCGCCCGCTCCATCCCCAGTGGCACCCCACAGTTTACACAACCCGGGCTGAATGCCATAAAAGAGGGGCTCCATTCACCGGGGGCCCGCATGCAAAAGAGACGCCCATTAGATCATAGTAATTATTCCATTTACATCACACAGTGCCACAGTGGGACGTGCAGGACTCATCAAACACTTCTCTTCTCCGGGCCGGCTGCTAATGAGGCCCAGTGGCGGCATTGTGCCTCCCATTTACTCATGGCCGTGCCTGCCTGCCAACAACAGCTCAGCCCTCCAGACAGGCTGCCCCTTTCAGAGGCATTTATTCCGCGCCCAACCTCTGACCTCAAGGGTTATGACATCAGCAGCCCTGATTTGTGATCATTTTTATTGGCGGACATTCAACTCTTGTTTCCTGTGTTTAACTCTGCCTCCCTTTTTTTAGCTAAACTTATTGGTTCTAATAGGCATCTGCCAAAAGACTATAAAGTAAGCCAGAGCTCGCACAAAGAGGCTTCTGATCTTGCTATAAAAAGCCCCACAGCTACTATTTATGCCAATAATAACGAGTAATTCATTGTCTAGGTGCACAAAATCTGTTAACCACTAAAATGTTGAACAATTTGGAGCAGATGTCCAACAATTTTATGAGTTTTAATTAAAATGTTCTATGTATTTTCATCAATACACCTGGGTTTTTAAATTTACAAAGATGCTACATCGGCGCACGACAGTACTTTGCAAATTGCATTTTTTTTCAGAGGGGGATTAGGAGGGGATGATTTGGGCTAATCAGATGCTGATTTGTGGCGAATTTTTTCCCCATTAAGGTGTTGATGCAAAATCAAAGAGGAATTAGAGCTGAGATTTAAAAAGACAGCACTTTCTTGGGACAAAGCAGCGATATTTCAGGAGTCAGTGAACTTCAGCTTGTCTGCTTGAAATAGAGAAGGGGAATTTGCATTTTGAAGCAGTCATTAATTTTAAAGCTAGTGTTCTAAATGGAAATTAAATATCTTTAGAGAACAGGTTCTCGAAACACATGTTTTTCATAATGCAGTTTGTTTAAGCACTGTGATTTCCATATAGCAGAAACAGGTATAATAACAGACAGCATTTACTTTATCAAGAATGCAAATAATAACTTTCCAAAAATTTGACATTACAAATCACTATGCAAGCACATAATCACAAGTTTGCATGATTTATGTTTTTAAGCATTTGTTAAAAAAAATTTAAATACTTAAGAAGCTGATACTGAATAAAATAGAAAATATTTTATCTCTGCTCTTTCATTTGGATAATGGGAAGGTTTTGGCCTGAAGTTTAAAACTAACTAGTTTTTAGAAAGGATGGTTTTCCCTCAATTATAATCATAAGCAAATTAACAAAAAAAGAGGATCTTGTTCAGCTAATTTCAAACTGTTACAGTCGCAGATGATGATTGCAGGAAGTGGTTAAGTAATAGAAGATTTTTTATTGTAGGACTCACTCAGTGTAACCAGCCCTACACAGATATTCTTTGTAATGCAGCCCTTTCAGGGCTGATACGGATATTTAATGGATTGGATTGGGACCTGTCCCCAATCCCTAATGTATCTCTAATGGAATCTGAGGATTTACATTTGTTTCCCAGATAAGATTCTCATCCAGCTTCTCTTTGTAGTCAAGTAAATCATTTTACTCATTATTTGCTAATCTTAATTTCATCATCTCTGCCAGTATCACCTTTATTTACATAGCTCATTTTTGGACAAAAGCTGAGATGCTATACTTTGTGAGGTAATTCTTGAGGATTGCACTCTCTTCCCTAAGTTGCATGCAATTCACACAGTTTTGCACACAAAACAGGGAAATGCATGAGCACTCCTAAATGACCACGCATAGATATTCATGCAAGCAACAACCTGTTTTACATGCAGATGGCCAGAAGTTTCCCTCTTTAAAAAGCAGGACACACAGCCCCCCCCTTCCCCAACTCCTCTGGAAAAAAAAAAAAAGAAAAAGAAAAAAAAAAAAGGAGCGGGAGGAAAAAGAAAAAGCAAAATGAAAACAAAGAGGACACACTGCATTGGATGCACAGGAGAGCTCTGGGGGCACCAGCACTCTATGCTGATTTGTACAGCTCTGTGGATCTGGATCTGTTTAGATCCCAGATTATGGGAGACTGAAAGAAATTAAAAACTTCACATTGCAGGTCAGCTGAGCCCTCTCAGAACAGCTTCCTTAATAAATACCTTCACACGGGGCACTGTGATTGTGATTGGTGGCCCCTAAGGGAGCAAGGGAAGCGGGTCCACGGGGTAAGTGGTCTTTGAAAGTCAACTGGAGAAAACAAACTGCTTGGTTTGGTTATTGTGATACACTTCTGCTGAGGGTTTGCCCTCCAGCTGGAAAGGCTGTGATCAGTTACCTGGACTCTATTGTTGAGGTGAATTTTGGAGGACAGCAAAAGAAATGGCCCTCCAGCACACCCTTTAGCAAGAGATTCCACTCTAATATATTTCACATCCTAGGACAATTTTCCTAGGTATTAAACCATACTTTTGGTTTTGAACACACAGAATATTTGGTTAGATCAAGGAGTCACTTCCCACAGACCTTTTATAGGACAAAATTCTTGCTAATACAGCAAATGATGTCTAATTGATTATGTATTAAGAGCAAAAATGTTATAAACTTTTAATCTTCCTCCCTGGTCATGCGGAAAACCTCTCTGTACCGATGGGCAGGTGTATAGATGCCATCCACCATCACCATATAAACAACAACACATTTCCTCACAATAATTGATATGAGGCACCAGTAAATCACTTTGAGAAGACAGAAAAACTCCAACACAGTTTGAGCACTCTAAGCTCTAAGCACACTGAGGAACACCATTATACAGGAAAAGAACAACTGAGTCTGGAAGGAATCTCTGGATTTCATCAGGTCCATCCTCCTGCTCAAAGCAGGACCAACCTCTGAGCCTTGCTGCTCAGGGCTTCTCTTCCTTTGGTTTGCCAAAGTCTTCCTTGCACTGGGGATCCCTGGATTCGACACAGCTCACCAGATGTGACCTCACCACTGCTGGAAAGAGGGGAAAAATCACTTTCCTGTACCTGATGTATTCATCAAGCCTATCACCCAGTTTTCCCTGTTATTTCTGGTTCCACATAAGCCCTCCAGCAGGTAGCGAGTCAGTCACTTGTGCAGCACTCCTGAGAACAAGGAAGGGAGAGGAGCTGGCACTGCAGCTCACCCTGCAGAACCTGATGTTGGAGTACACTTGGGAATGTATCCAGCCTGTCTTTTTTAGATCCCTCCACGTGATCATAAGATGCTGGCTGCAGAAATACCTAGTTTAGTCTAAAATCAGAGAGAGCTTCTAAGCTGGGAGCAGGAATCACCAAGGCACAAACACAGGACCTCACTTCACCCAGTTTTAAACTAAATCCACACTTCAAAGCTTAGCACTGAGCACAGCACATGGTCACAGTCTGCAAGGAAGTCGTGCACTGCTCTGCTGAAGGATGTTAATGCTCATCACCATTCAGAGCACTCAGACTAGGGAAAGCTTAATTAAAAACATCTGACAGGCCATGATTATGTTCATACATAATCGCCAGGATGCCTGTACCTGTTATGCTAGATCTTCATATTGTAAATAATTAGCTAAAGGAAACCTCATGAGGTTTCTTCAGAACACATACTTCACCATATTCTTATAGCATTTGCAATTTTAAAATCAGAAATTGAAGTCTATTTTAAATAGGAAACACTAATAACAGGCCTGCTTGTTTTTTCCCTGCATTAAGAGCAGGATTAATTTTCAAGCACTGCTGCACATTTTCCAGAGCAGTCACTAATCTGCTAATCTGTCTTTTGTAGAAGTGTTTAAATCGTTATGATCGGCTTCCTCATGCAACTATTGGGTTGAGTATTGCCGTGGAATAATTAGGAAAACATGAGGCAGAATTCCAAGAGAAAACAATGCAACTGGGGAGAAAAGAAACTGGGTTTGCAGTCAGGGCACAGGCTGAGGGCTCGGGGCTTTTGGGCTCTCCTTTGGGACCCGGACCCAGGGTGGACACGACCAAAACTGAAGGCTCAGCTCCCTCCTCCCTCCAGCTGCCGCTGCCAGCACCTTTCAGCCCCTCAGTGTCTTTATAGCAAACAGTGCAGGACTGCCAATCCTGAGCTACAAATCCCAGCAAATGCCTCAGTCCTGGGAAATTTGCCCAGCAGAAGGTGTGATGTTCCTGCAAAAACTCATGGCAAAGCCTCCAGATGGGAACCTGGGAAGTCCAGGTCTGTCCCTGGCCTGCAAGGTCCTGGATGCCCAGTCACTTACTCACAGAGGCTCTGAGTAAAGGGCAGGATGGAGCCTGGACCAGGACAAACCGCAGGCGGCGGCTGGAGCTCGCTCTGGTTCCCAGGTGTGTCACACACCCCTTGGTCTGGCAAAAGCTGCTGCAGAAGGCAGATCCCTGAATAGTCCCATTCGTAGAAACACTGGGAATTCTAAAGCCAGCACCTGTTGTTTTAAAAAAAAACCCTCATCATATCCAGAGACCCCTCACAGAAACCCAGTGGGTGGCCAAGTGTGCACGACCCATATTCTCTGCCTGCACACCTGTCTGGCACAGGTGACTCTGATCAGTTTGGTTTATTTTATTTTATTGGGCTTGGTAACCTAACAAAAAGGAGAAGAATTCAAACCTGTAACTGTCCCTTCCCAAACTGGTCTTTTTGAAATACCTGACACTAGACTTGACTTTTCATTTCTGCTTATTAGAACAAAGTTTTTGCCGGTTACAAAGCTGAAAACAAAATTTCACAATATCTCTGTGGGGTGAAAAAGCAAATATTGATATTCATCCCAATGAGCTTTTGTTTTGTTACTTCTAGAGAGTGGAAAATTTGCAATGCCCCATCTTTGTAAGGAACACCATGAAGTAAATGCTGTTTTCCCAGATTAACACAGCCAATTTCTGTAGCATGTCTCTGTGGTTTAGCTCACACTGTCCCCAACCAGGCATTTCTGTCAGACATTTCTCTCACTGAAATATCTCAATATAAAAAGTAGCTTTTCAAATGAAATTCCTATTTTTCCACAAAAATCACAAAAGATGCAGCTTGATTTACAGTAGTGAGAAAACCTCAAACACTGAAGTTTTGAAAACCAAAAGTGTGGAGTGCAATTTGTTCTCTCCCATCCCTCTGCTGAAACAGTCTTACAGAAAGAGTTTTGCCTTGGAGTTACAAAACATGCAAACACAGGTTTTTTTTATTCTGTCCCATTAGGGAAAAAATATTCAAACAAAGCATGATTCTTTTTTTTCTTTCTTCGACATATTCAAACACAAGTCATGGCTGATTTCAAACAGCTCTGTGGCAGGCAAATGTAATCTCAGAAATGATAAATGCAAAAAGTGCCCCTCTGTAGCACTTGGTTGAATGCTGTAATTTTTGGAAGCTGAAGACTGAAAGCAAACCAGTTGTTTCCTGGAACTGGCATTTCACAAAGGTTGCAGTCCCAGTTTTGTAACTCTCCACAGGCTGCCCTGGTAGGAATTAATGAAATACCTGGGCAGAGTAGTCAGAAGGGGAATTAAGTTCCCAACACATTCCAGCAGTGACTATCGCCACACCCGCTCTCGACAATGGCCAACCCTCAAAAGCCAACCACAGAAAATTTGTCATCTGCATTCCTCACCCTGCAACAAAACAAAGGAAACAATCAGAAAAGGGGGAAAAAAGTCTTTGGATTCAGTCAATAAGTTGCATATGGTCAGAGGGGAAAGCTGTAAGGGAGCTATTGAACTCCATAGGAGCGGGTACGGAATTCTGGGAACGTTCTTCCTGGGAAGGGCTGCTCTAGTCCATGGATAAAAGGCCAGTTTACTGAAAAGAGAAGCCAGGCAGATTGGTGTTGGAGGGGCCATAAAGCGTCCTTTTGGCTGACATGGTGGTGCCCCCTCTCCTAACAAATTCACAGATTTTGTTAGCCAATTTTTCAAGTCTTTCTTTTGTAGACCATTTTGCCCGAAACAGGTGGAGTTCAAATACGTTGAGGATGAAATGCTGAAAAAAATAACATTTGATCAATAATACCCATTATAAGTTAGTGTCACACAGTGCAACACTATTTTGTTTAGTTAAGGTGTCACTTAGACTGAAGAATGACAATCACTTTACACTGATTCTCACAGCAAAAGGCATCTTTAAATATTCAACATATTTTGTGAAGTCAACACATTTTCACAGGAACATTACCTTGGTTTGTCATTTTTAAAAAGTCGTTCCATAAATCTAAACGAATTCCTCATCATGACCTACCATCATCTGTCAAAAAGGTACTTATAAATATGTATACGATCATTCTTTCTCTTTTTTCTTTTTACGAGGAGAAGGTATCAATGCTACAACTAATTGGGCTAATTTGCATCAAAGACTATACATAATTAATTTGTTTGTTAAAAGCTTTCAGCATTTCTTACAGGAAGTGCAAGAGATCGTTGCTGAAGTTTGAAGAAGTAATTAGCAATAACAGATGTCAATGCACATAATTGTAAAATGAGACCAGGAAAGGTACTGACAGAGTCTAATTTCACAACTGGGTTTCTATCAAATATTCTGTTTAATGGTATATAGAAACAGTTATGAGTATTTATTCTTTCCTCATTCCAAGGAGAAAGCTCATTTTTACCACTAAATAAGAGTCTCACTTCTATTACTGCTTAAAATAATTATGAGAATAAATCAGTCTACACCCAGACATGACCTTGTCATGAATGTCAGCTACTCATTCGTGGAAGAGAAAATGCAGAGCCACAGCAACTTATAAGGTCATGGGATCTTGTCATGGACACAGGAGCAACACACACCCTCCAAAAAGCACACAGGGGGCTGTAAATTTACTGTGGTCTTTTCCAAACCAGAATGAACCACAGGAGTCTGGAGGCTGGCTGAAGCCAAGGGATGACCTGGAGTCACCTCTGTGCCGCCTGTGACCACGTGTCACATTGAGTGGGGAGATGAGACCTTTCACTCCCATGAGTTCACACCCTCTGATGCTGCAAACCCTGGGCACAAACAGCTCTCAGGGTCCTGTTAAGGCAATAGCAGAGGCTTTAGATACCCAAATTCAGTGAGCTGTTCTAGTTGGGTACATGCAAGTGACACGCTGGACATTCATCTACAGAGTCCCCTCCTGCGTGCACCACTTCAGGCTGCAGTGTTTGCCCTGACCCAGTCTGTGAGTAAAACTCACAGAAGAACAGATCTCCTGGTTTCTCTCAGCACAGTTGTGCCGTTACTTGGCCCAAATCCCCCACGCTAATTAAACCTCTCACTGAAAGCACCCACAGCTTTCAGCCACTCTCAGCCCGGCTATTTTAGAGCGGCTCCCGAGCGTTTCCACGAGCAGTTTATGGCCCTGGAAGGAATGTGGCCCAGCTCTGGAGATACATGTCCCCATCCATACCTCTTACATTTGGGACTGAGGGTTCCCTACAGGGGACTCTTTTCAATGTGCTGTGGCAGATCACTGCCCGGCTTCCACTAATGCCTTCAAATTACACGGCCTCCTCAATTGCGCTCTAACACGTACAGACAAAACGCCAAGAGCACATCTTATTTTAGATATCGTTTTATTGCTATCCACGACTTTCCACAGCATCTATCGATGCTCTAAAAATTGATTTTGAAAGATAGAAACTGCTAACCAATCTTGCCTCAAAGGAATCCCTCCCCTCGGAAGGGACAAATGGCAGCTACAGAGCATGCAAATGAAGTGACCGAGATGCCTATTCAGGAGCTGCTGGCATGGAGGATAATTATGACCTGTGAAAAGCTCTCCTGGAATCCTATCCATTAGGATTATCCTACATGAAAGAAGAGTTTTCCAGTATGAAAAAGGACAGGTGTGTCCACACCACAGCAGAGGTGCCACCTTCATTGTCTGAGACAGTTTCAGCACAACCCAGTTATTACCGTTTCCTCTTGTATCCAGTCTTAACAAGATTAAAGTTTTCTGTTCAATAAGCACCTACTCTTCACTGGCCAGATTGTATTAGCATGGTTGGCATTCCACCAAGGTTTAGCAACTCTTTCTAAATGGGGTTTAATAAAGGACGTCGAAGGGATCATATAACTAGACAGAAAGAGTGTAGATAATCAAATTACTGGCTTTCAGCACATACTTAGCCTTCCTTGCATCCAGCCAAACAAGATTTCACATCAAATGCAGGAAAACTCCATGCAAATAAGCTGCTAATGATTATTAGAAGATTCTCACTCTTATGAGAGGATGTCTTATGACAGGTACTCAACATTTGCTCAAATGATTTGTCACCTCATTTTACAACAAATTTGAGGTGACACTTTTCATCTTTAAAGTGTTCCTGGAGGTATTTTGGATTAATTACTCCTTACAGCACCTCTGAGTTTGTAACTAGTGAGTACTCAGGGATCAAGGTAAGTGCTTGCCTATGGTCACCCACCAGTCCATATCTGTCCTCTAAGGCCAAGCCAATGCACCACAAGTTCTGCACAGCCCACTGGGCACCATCAGCACCTTCACACAAGCCTTCACCATCCCTCATTGTCCCTCTGGTGAGGCAGACACAGCCAGGGAGCCCCACATTCACTGGCAGCCAGCCTGAGCTCAGTTCTCCTGGGCAGGGTCAGTGATTTGAGCTGAGTTTGTGTGGTTACCCACTGATGGCGTGGACAGAAAACATCCAGCATCTCCAGTTTTCCACATGGCCAAGACCATTCTCTTTCCCCCCATTCCATTGTAGCCCTGATGCAGAAAAGCCAAAATGCAGAGTTTCCCAGTGCCACTCTTCTTTCTGAACCCCTGGAATATATTTCACCTTTCCCATTGTTCATCCTTGGCTGTACACGTTTGTGGGATCCCGTTTATGGCTGAGGCAGCTGGCAGGGCAGCTCCAGAGGAGAAGATGCCAGCTCTGCCTGGGCTATGCATCAGTAAGCGTTTGTCTTATGCCTAGACCTGCCAAAACCCAACATCAGGGTTTCACTGTACTCTCCCAGCATAGCAATGGTTAGATCCCTTTTATCTCTGATGGTAATTTTCATGGACCCCTGCCAGTTTCTTTATGTGCTACAGAGCTCCCCACTTCATTCAAAGAGAACTCTATTGTTCTCTTCCCTATTCCCTCAAATATACTTCCAAAAATTCTGCTCTAAAAAAGAACAGGTTTTCTTGGAAGCTGGTGCTGGAAGAGGCCTTGGTGCCTGACAGCCCCTAAGCTGCATGGACATCACAAAGATCTTTACAATCAGAAGTTTCAATGAAGATAGACCCAGGCCAGAAGCTTAAATCAGACCATTGTTAGCTCTTGATGTTTACAGACTCAAAATTAATGTATATAATTAATTGATGCATAAAATTACATAGGCTATCTAGCTGACTCTCAGGCTGAAGACACCATCGATTTTACGGATAAAGAAATTGGCTGCCAGCTGGCATTGCCAAGGGGTTTCCAAGTGGATGCCACAGCTCCCAAACAAAATAGTGAAGACCAGAGTACACAATCCACAGCACTGACCTAAAATCTAGAGCTGAATCCATGTCAGAGGCAGAACTTCAGCAGAGGAGAGCAGGAGGCTGCAGAGGTCCCACATTGCTCAACTTCCACCCACAGCTACCCAGTTCCACCCACAGGAATTCCTGCTGCTCCCAGACCATCTCTGTTTTGCAGTGTGTGCCCACCCACCCCACAGGAAACAAGATTGTTGGCCACCTCCAGCAGCAGGGAAATATTATTAATGAGATGTGGAATTTCCTGGGAGAGAAGAACACCACTTTAGATAATCATAAGCAAAAAGTCATCTCTTTTAATTTTTATTTTTCTTGCACTTTTAGGTCTTCTCTAGTCTAACAAGAAAAGCAGCTCTTGGCTTTTATCAGAGTGCTTTTTCCTCCTTCCCAGCTCTCCAGCAGCAGCTGTGCTGATGCAGTATTTGGGCAGTACAGGTGAAGTCTAATCTTCTTGAAATCACTGTGGCTGCTGACAGTTTTCTGTTCAGTGCCCAGAAATCTTTCAAGAGATTTTTAACTTTGCTGAGAGGGAAGAGTTTGAGCTCTTCAAATTGCTCCAGTGCAATCCTCTTCATTTGCCCTCACCAGCAAAATCCAGCTCCCACTGAAGGTGGTTTGAGAGAATTAAGATGTAATCCAACATCGTTTTACCTGCAGACACAATTCCTGGTTGACTGAGCAATGATGAAGTGCTTTGATATTCAGGGATCATTTTAGAATGACCTCTCATTTTCAGAGAAGTCAGTGACAGTGAAGGGCACTTACATATTTTTAATTTTAAAATTAACCAAATTCAAGGATTATAACTGAGCTTGGAAACAATAATGCAACAGTGCCTTTCATTTAGCTTGGAGTTTTTTATCTTTTGCAACATATCATTCTCTCTCTCTCTTTTTTTTTCTTTTCTACTTTGTCTTTCAGGGTTTTTGGTTTTGTTGCAACAGGAAAAGCACTGCAACACTAAACACAACAAAGCATTAAATACTTGTGAAGGAAACACAAGAAAAATGAAACATGATTTCAGACCAACCCATTTTCTCCCTGGTTCTCCCTCCAGTTCAGAAAAGTAATTATATACACAGCTGTGACTGGAATTTGTGATTGTTTCACCTAAATATTGCATCTGGCTTTAAGCACAATCACACCCAGAAATACTTCCCTTTTTGCAGCCTAAAGTTTAAGAAATAATAAAAGGACCAAATCACTTTATGCTGCAGTTTCACCAACCAGTGTAGAAAGGTATTCTGTCTTTTTAAGTTAGAAAATACAGAAACTACTTAGGAGAAACAGAATCCAGACCCAGTGTTCTCATTCCTTACTTTCCATCCCTGCTGTTATCATTACAATAATGAAGTATTTTAATCTTGAGGTTTTTCACTTAATAGCTTCCAATTAAGGACTTAATAAATTACGTAGATGTTAAAGATTTTTTTTCTGCTTTCAGAAAAAAAAAAAAAAAACTGCTTTCACACACTCCCTCCCCTTTCTCTGGACCCTTTCACAACTGCTTTGCAAACTTTATTAAAAATGGGAAATTGCACAGTCCATCTAATTAATAAAATCACAGTTGCATGCAGCTTACACGGACCAACGGCTGATATCAGAATATTCCTTATCAAAGATATTTCTCCCCTTCTATCTTGTTCCAGCCCTAGAGGAGCTGCCCAGAGAAAGTCCTTGGACAGGGCAGGCACACAGCGATGCTTCTCTCAGCATCTGCTCTCTATCCAAATAAACTGTTTGGATCAGCAAGGAGAAGCAGAATAAAATATCAGATACCTTTACAAGCCTTCCATTTCGCCAGTTTTACTGATGTTCAGGCCCCACAGAGCCTCTGCACACACCACACAAATGATTTTTGATATTCCCTGAAAGGCGAGTACGACTTTAGTATCCCCAACTGCAGGACCCCATAGAGGGTGTTCCTCACCTTCCTTGAGAACACTGAGATTCTGTGGCAATTCCCTGTGCACTTCTGCAGCTTTTCCCCTTTGGATTTTTGGAAATGAAGGAATGAGGTCTGCTAGATGTCAGCATGCATCAGGCTCCTTAGTGTAGATCTCTGAGTGCCGAGAGAACGCCTGACTCCAAACGCCGGAGAGCGACAGTTAATTTTTCTAATGATACACAAAAGTATCAGGAACATTTCTGACATTTTCCTTTTAATTCTCTCCCCCTACAACCTTCCCCAAAAACCCACAAATCAAAACGACAAAGGGCTGAAGCACTGACAAGTGGTTCTCTCTTCTTTGGAAATGTTTTGAATTCGCTAGGAACAAGTTTCTTACTGCAAATATTGCTAAGTTTGATTCCTCGTCTATCAAATCTAACAACCAAGCCTCTTGAAAGAAAGACTATTATGCACCATTAAAAAGAAATATTTATAGCTAGCTGAAAACACAAAAATTTTTCTAAAGGGTGGTTGATTGAAATAAGCCCAATTCAAAATATTTTTTCATTTAAATTTTCACTTAAATTTTCATTTAAATTTTCATTTAATTTTAAATGACCATTCATTTATGATTGCTGCTATTAAAATCAATCACTCATCTTTTGTACAAACCAAGACAAACTTTATCCACAAACTTGGCATCACTTTTTACAGATGAAACACCCACAGACTGCACAATTCTATAAGCCTGGGTCAAGATCTATGTATTGACAACCCCAAAACCAATTTAAGCAAATAGAAACCTTTCCATGATGCAGCTTCAGATCCTACTGAAGTTTTTTCTACATCTTTGCTCGTTGCTTTTCTGCTTTGAACAAATTACCTGAAGACTTGGCCACATTGCAGTGTTGTTGTTAGGCACAAGTTTCTCCTACTAAAGCTAAACTGAAAAAAAAAAGATCAAAGAAACTTTCAACAGTGAAATTAGGGCACTTAAAGTTGAAATAGGCATTTCTTGCAACATTTAACTCATTTAACTCTTTTGATTGCAAGCTTTCTCTCTCTAAAAGGAAGCGCCAGAGGAGATAGAAACACGGTCAAAAAACGTGTGCCAAGCTTTTTTTACTTATTCAGCACCCCTAAAGCACAACCTCTTACAATTCCCAAGGTCTGTTTTGCAGCATCTTTCTGAGGCAGGTGAGCTGCTACTTTTGTTTAAACCATGGGAAGGGAAGTCAGGACACAAACCCTGCACCTAAACAGGGGCTGGATTAGCAAACCTGGCTGGGTGGGTGTCCAACAGCTGCTGCAGAAAGTACAGGCAGAAAACTCTTTAATTGCTGCTTTTTGCAACAAATCTGATTTCAGTCCCACACCTACAGATGCACAGGTTTAAGGATTCTATTTTCCAAAGCCCTGAACATGCTACTTATTTTTGCTAGAAAAGCCTGGTCTCGTCTCTGGAGCACCCAGAGCCCTGACCCATCTCCTGGGCTCTCAGCACGAATAAAGCTCGCCTGAGCAATCCCCCAGCTGCCTCACGCACAGCAAGGCCAGGCTGTACAAAAGTTGTGCTTTCTTTCCAGCTGCCCAGAGCAAAAGAACTTTCCCCTCTCCCCATCCTTGTCTGGCATCATCAGAGCACTGAATGCAACTGCCTGCCCCTCTCTGTGCCTGAGAGGCATGAAGGACACGGAGGAGCTGTGGGCTCCATCACATGCAAAATTTCTTCTGCAGCACATCAGAGCCAGACGTGATCTCTTCTGACACGGCATCAAGAAGCAGTTTTGTTTCTTTCTTTACCCCAAGCTAAATGAAGGGTTTATATTCCACTTGTGGTTAATGCCCGTGTTCAGAGCCATGTATCCTCCTGAGCATCTCTGCTGGATCATGCACCACTGCCTCTGCAGCAGGCAGCCCACAGCCCACTGCGAACTCGCTCCTCAGAGGTGCTTGCTTTGGACCTGTGAGGGTTCTTTTCCTTTCCATTAATTTCATTATGATTCCCTTTGCCTGCAACCTGGTTTTGGTGCCTCTCCTGGGGCTGGAGGAGCAGAGCAGCAGCCTCAGCACAGAGGGTGCCCCAGCCATGAGCACAACCCGGAGTTTTGGGGACTCCAGGGGTGGGAAATGGATACTTCCACAGCTCCACACCAGTCACCTCAGCAACAGCCTCTGGCAGTCCCGAGCTCACTCATCAGAACTGCCCTTTCCTTCTCTCCCTCATCCATCAAACAGTCTCCTCGTTGGAGGAGCAGCTTTGGAAAGGATGAAAAAACAAATGGGAGCAGCAGGAACAAAATTGTTTCATTATTTGAATATTCCAGTGTGGTCTTTTCCTTGCCGGACTTGGATTTTTCACTCCTTGATGAAGGAGTTTTTACTCCTTTGGGCAATGGTGGGAAAGACCATGCCATTCTCATCACAGCAGGAAATGTCCACCACAAATTCCCCACAATAGATAATCTTAATTCTTTTGCAAAGATAAAGTTGAAGGTAGGTGTTCATCAAATATTTTTTCTTTAAAATTATGAGTTCATTTGTCAGCAGATGACAATGGTCAACATAAATGAAAGGAAAACTAGAAGAACTCTTTTTAAAAAGTGCTTCTTGCATAAATTAATTAATTAATACTCAAAAACATCTTTCAGAAAAGAGAAATTTTTACAGACAAATGGACCTTTTCAGTCAGAAGTTCCACCTTTGTGAGTAAACACAGTCCCAGACATGAGTAAATCCTGGAGTGTCAACAGAACAGGGAGCAACCAGAGGAGCCAACTGGAAATCGTGTCATTTTTAAATCTTAATATTGAAACCTTTCTTTTTTTTTTTCTCATGAGCCGAGTGGATTTCTACAGCACTTTCATGTGCACAGAAATTCATACCAGAGCTGTGTGTTTGTATTAATCAAAAACATGTGGCAACACGCTACACGTGCAGATAAACAGCATGGGTAATTGAGAGAAACGTTCTGCTCAGCGTTTTGCTTGTTCTGCTCTCTCTCTGTTGAGTTGGTTTGCATTTATTAAGAAAAATTAAACTGAAAAAACCCCAATGTTTCTTAAAACTCCCCACTGAAAAATTGCAATTTTTTAAAAATTAATTTTCTCATCCCTGCTCTGAGCAGCAGCTACAATACACAGAGCTTTTCACTCCAGACAGACACCAGCGTTTCTTTCGTATGCCAAACTGTTTAAGCTATATTACTTGGACATTGAAATTGATGGAGGACATCTGATCTAAAAGATTCTTTCCTTTAAGTTTCATATGCCACATCACATGATCTTGTCAGGTGGGATCATGTCAGTGAAATTTATGCCATAATGTGAATCAGCCATGTATAAGTTGACTGTACTAATACAGCAAAGGGACAGAGATTTTTTGGCAGTATCTTTGTGGGCTTTTTTTCCTTTTCTTCCCTTCTTTTTCAAAAGGAAAAAAAAAGTCTGAGTTGTGAGCAGTGGCTAAATCACAGACTAACTTCTACCCAGCCCAAATTCCTGATCTGTGCTTTGTGTGGGTGGATCAGAGCACCAGCAATAGGAAAGCCATTAGATGAAAATGAAAGAGAACTTTCCTACCATTTTCTTTTGGCTCAGCTGTTGCTATGGCATTTTTCTTCTACAAAACTCAGAAAACTCAAAATTCTGTTTGTGGAGTCTCTCTGATTTTCCCTCTTATTCTATCATTAAAACACAACCAGAGGAGCAGTGTCTGAGGTCATCTTTCACCTGGAGACTAGGATAAAGAAATGAACAAATTTACAGAGTCTCTGACATGTTTTAGGATTCCTGGCAGCACAAACCACGATGGGTGACAAAAGAAACACGTCTGAAATCCTTACTGTACCCTGAGGAAGGGTCTGGGGTGAAATTCTGCTTCCACTGACACCCTTCTCCCTCTGCTGAAGGATTTGATGATGATGATGGAGTTTGGCCACATGCAGCCAATTCTATATCCAGGCTGGTGGGTATTCATCTCTCAACTCAGAGATACAAATGCACAGCACCACGACAGCCAAGCTCTGTAATCCCTGTGGATTCCTTTTGTTCTTGAGGAAAGAAAGTGATCTCTCATGCCAGTAACCAGGAAATCCAACTGGGCAGAGGTATCTGCCAAGAACGTGTTCTAGCAGAGCTTCAGATAATCTTTTTGAGGTCTCTTTCCTGTGCCCCTTCCACCCCACCAAGGTTTTCACCTGTTCTGGTGGCACAGGTCCCCACTGCCCCTTTGGTCTGCAGTGTTTTCACAGGACTCACTTTTCCACAACAAACTCAAACAGCAAATAATTTGCTGAGGAAGCCCAAATATGAACTCAGTCCTCCGAAATTCATCTTGGTCATACAAGCCACAACTCCAAGACCAAGCTGTCTCACCAGGTACAAGGTGTGCAAAAGCCAGCTGCCTGCACTGCTCGTGGCTCCAGATCAGCATAATTTATCCTTAACTGAGAAGGTTATTTAAAACAGAGAGAAGCAGCTTTGCCAGTTCTCATTCTATCCCACACAGAAAGTTGCTTTAATTTGCATTCAGTGGGGAAGGCAGTCAGCTGTTCCACCTGTGCCACGACAGGCTGCCTGTTCCTGCTGCTGCTCTCCTGGTGTGGCTGCAGGAACGTTTCTGTGGGAATAAAGCTGTGTGCTAAAAATAGAGGAGGGAAAAAAATAATCGAGTGACTTCTAAATTCTACAACCAGTTCTCCTGCATGCAAGCTGAGAGCAGCTCAGAAATGTCATCTTGCCAGGCCATGCAGCTCTAAAAGTGCCTTGCTGGCCCCAAAACAGGGAAGGCTCTCCAAATCCAGCCCAGATGCAAGAAGAGAGGAAGCTTAAGAGCCAAGGCTAACACTTAGACTGCCCATTATCAGCTCATGAATGGTTACACTAATACAAACAGAAGTATTATGTCTTTGTTAATAATAACTAATGTTTTGTCTCGTTCTGGTTTTCAGCAGATACAGGAGAATGACATTTATCAGAAGTTTGGGAGCATCTCCCTCTGGGCAAGGAACTGCCTGCAGGTAACTAACACTGTCCCTAGAGGATATTAAACCAGAAACAGATAATATTGCAGAAGAAGTCCTGCAATAAATAGAAATCTGCTGTTTTCTATTCATTTGTGCCTTTATGGAACTCTTCAATAAAATCTGATTTCCAGAACTTTAACGGTGCTACATGGAAAAAGATTAAATCTGTTTCATTCCATGATAAGAAACAGGTATTGCAGAGAAGACATCCCATCTTTTTCTCACTCTAATTATTTAAGGAAGATGCTTTTTGCATGAGTGCACAAAATCTGCATCAAACTTCTCCACAGATTCACGAAAACAAGGTGCCACTGATCACAAATAACATATTCCAACTGACAGAGAAAGATAAGTTACATTAGTTTGTATTTCTGGAGATGATCTAAGCCCTTAGTTATCTGTTACATCAAATGTCTCAGTTTTCCTTCTGTAATCTAATATCCACCTTCAAGCTTGCCCTACATTTAAAATTTATACGAGTTTTTTCAGATGCTGCCATTTTGCCTCGGGCTTTGTAGGTGTTAAGCTCCAGTAATAATCTACACTGTTTCTTTAAGAAAGTTCATCCATTCACTTTAATTACATTTTCAGCCCTGGTTATTGTCCCTGTGCCTGCAAAGAATGTTTCCAGCCATAAAAAACCATTATCTGCCACAATTATGGATAACCAGAGCGTGGCCAGAGGGCAGAAATGCCATGGTGAAAGATTGTACCGCAATTCAGCGCAGAATTTATAACTTTCCTCAGGGCTAACTGTCAGCCTGATCACAATGCCTGACAAAAAGATCCAGTAAAGCAAACGCAGATGCTTCTTCTTGCCTGCATGGTTGCTCTTTTTGATTTTTTTTTTTTATTTTTTATTAAGGTGCAGTTTGTTGTGATACATTAAGTTGCAGCCTCCGTGGATGCAGCACCACAGCAAGGACACCCCGCCTGATTCACTTTGCTGGAGCACAGGTTTAGACCACATGAGTCCAGCACTGTGGTTTTAAACACATTGTTCCTGTGCAGCCAGGACACCTCTGAGGTGTCCAGAAATCACTGCTGGGCACTTGCTTGGGTGGCCAAACTGCAGCTCAGTGTTGGCTGCTGCGCCACGTCCTCTCTGCTCCTCGTTACAGATGGAGACAGATGATTTTCCACAGCTTCCCATGTCACTGCTCTTGCAACATTAGATCTGCCCATCACTAATTCTTGTGGCTATTAACATCCAGAGGAATGTCAAACTGGAAGAGAGATTAACTTTTTGGCACAGCATTTGAGGGTATTCAGTTATTTCTCGCGTTCCATCAGGACAGAGGTTTGTATTGTGCCTCCTGATGCAGGATTTCAACAGAAGAGGGCAAGGAGATCATGAGTCCCATCACAGTATTTCATGAGGAGAATAATACAAACCCTTCTGTATTTTTTTTTCCAGCCAGAAGTCTCAAAACACAATACAAACATGAGTCAGAATTATCTTTAGTTTTGTTTGATGAAAGAAATCTGAGCAGTTGAGAGGGGCTGGGGTGATGTTCCTGACACGCTTGATGCCTGTGTAAGTTCCAGCAGAGCAGCAGGAGCTGCCATCCCACCCCTGCCCATGGGAGCCACGTTTTTGGACCCTTGTGTGAAGGGATAAAGAAGGTTGAAGTTCCTCCCCAACCTCTGGTGTGATCCAGACTCCATTAGCCTGTGCTCAGGTGCTGGTCCCCACAGGGCAGGTGAGCCCCAAAGTTGAACTTTGTGCCTCATCTCAGACTTTCACAGAGAGGTAGAAGAGGCAAAGCCAGGATCTGTTGTTCTTGGCTTTTAACAGAGTTTGCTGCCTTTCTCAGCAAGGAAGCAGCTGCTCAAAGGTAAGTGCAGAATAAAGAGCTTGAAAACAAATTTGATTTCTACACCAATCTCTCCCTGGGGTTTCCAAAAACACCGTGCTTCTAATGGGACAAGAATGCCTGTGGACATTAGGAAGTCAAGGGCCTTTAAAGATGTGGCCTTGGGTGGTCACAGATCAGAGTGAGAGAATTCTCTGTAGATCAGCCTGATTCTCCTTGCTTTACTCACAGGAATTTGAAACACAGAAAAGATAAATGTTAAAAATGTCAGAGGAGATGAGAGAGCTGTGTTTTGCTTGGTTCTAGGTAGTGCTATGAGATATCTTTTAGTAGGAAGGTTCTGCTCAGGGAAACCCCTCTGAATTCTGTTCTAAACTTTCTGGGTTTCTTCCTCTGAGCACGACCAGTTCCAAACCAGGCGCAGCAGAGCTCTCTGCAGAAGTATTTCTCACAATCTTTGAGAAGGCAAATCTTCCCCAATCCCTACCACCCTCATCCCACTCTGGCATGAACAGGTCACAAGATCTGGCACCCCTGATCCTGCTCCAAACTCAACTCCTATCCAAAACATAATCGGAGGCAAAACTCCACCCCTTGGCATACCTTCAATAAAGCATCATTCTACCTGAACCTCAGAAAAGATAAACTATTAAAGTAATAAGAGGATAATTTAACCTCTTTAATCAGATAATCCTCCAGCACATTGGACATTTATTTGCACGGCGTATTCTACCGTAATAAGTTTGCAGCTCTGATTTAAACCATTCCCCACCCTCAGAAAAAAGCTGAAGGAAGTGGTTGAGACATTCCGTATCTCAGGTGCCATTATGTGAATGTGAAAACAAATGAGTTTAATTGGGGAGAAATTCATCCCAGACAGAGGGCTCGCCCAAGGCCCTTGTCTGAGAAACCCCACTTAGGAGCGCAGAGGAGCTACACAGGCACTGGATGCCAATTAAGCCCTACTTATCTTTTTAATGAAGGGCTGAATCTGAAAATGAATTATTGTTTTGATGTGTAAATGCTGTTGGTTTGGTAAGGGAGTGAAAGGATTCTATCTGGGGGGACAGGCAGGACCGAAGCCATGGAGGGTTTGGGTGAACATCCATGGAAACCTTACGGAGCTCTCCATGGCTGGAAAACCATGCCCGGCACTCAGACTAAAACTGCAAATTCAGCAGCCCTGGATCCTCCCATGTCTTTGTGCCAGTTTCAGCCAAGCGTTCCTCTCAGAGACCAAAACAAACAGAAAAGCTTCCCTGAAAGCCAGAATGTCTCATTTCAGCATTTGCTAAATGAATTGATTTCTTTTCCAAGCAGCCATTCATTCTCGCATTTCCCTCAGTGTCACAGAAATAAGTGTTAAGTGTTCAAAAATAAAGAAACTGTTTTGCTTTAGGCCAAGTCAAACATTTCTTTTAGCTTTTCCATAATTTTTCAATTGCTGAAAATATTTTAGAAAAAATTTTTAATACTTTTTACCAGTATTGTTTTCTTAAATTTAAAATTGTCCAGGAGAAGCAAACCCACCAATTCATACAAGCCAAAATGGCCAGAGACCATGAAATTAATTAGAAAAAAAAAGAAAAAGCAACTTTAGTCTCATTTAAAATTCAAATTAGGGAAAAATTGTCATGATTTCTTTAGTTTTACTCAGCTGGGGATTTTCATTAAGTGGAGTACGTCTTTCAGGTGGCTGCAGTCCTGAACAGGGATTTTTGGAAGACTATTTCCCTGATACTGATCTTTGGAAATGAAAACATTTCTCTTGCTCTGAAAGAAAAGTGAAATATGGTGCTTCCTCCTACCCGAAGTGCCAAAGATCTGTGAGATGGTTTGGAGCTCCCCAATGAAGGCAATGAAATTCATCAGGTTTCCAAACCCCTGGAATCCACGACTGGTAAAAACACAGTGTGGAAAATTTAGGGATGTGCTGTCCTGAGCAGTGACCTTCACATCGTGGTCTACAGACCTGAAGCAGTGCAGGGATTTGGATCAGTCACTTTCAAAAACCAAGCCCATGAGGAGAAAGTTTAAATATTTAATAAAGAAATTCACTCAGCCCATTGGAAGAGGATGAAAAATCACCAGTCCAGAGGAAAACTAATTCAAAAGTGTGGGAGATTTTTATGGCTTTTCCAGTGTGGTTTTGACCTTCTCCTTAAGAACCATGAGTAGTAGGATGTAGCTATCTGAAGACAACAACACAGAAATTGTTTCAATGTGTTAGTAGTCAGAATTTTGCTTTAGGAAGTGGAATTGTGATTCATTAATTGTCAGACACATGGATATCTCACTTGCAAGACTAAATTTCCAAGGACAGATTTTGCCACCTAGACTTCAGGGAATAGCTAAAATTGTCCAAAATAACAGTTTTTTAAAGGACAGAGAAATCATGGGATGGGAAGGGTGAAGGGAGTCACTGGCCCTTTCTCACCTCTGAAATATGCTGGTTTTCTGAGATATGAACAAGAGTCATGATTAAGATGTAAAAAATATAAATTAATCTATATCCACAGGCCTCTGTTATTTAAAGAATCACTGGAAAATATCATTGGAGACCCACATTCTTGCACTGCCCCAGTCATATATCAATGTACAGGTTTGAGGTCTATGATTAGAGATGTTAAATTCCGGTTTATAGTTTAAAAAAAAGACAAAATGCCATGCTAGTTCTAACTTAAATCATCCTTGCTTCTGCTGCACTTCATTACACACACCATTTCCCTCTGCATGACTGCAAGATCAAACCCCTCATCCCAGATTGTAATTACAGAGTAGTTGGGGAGTAGGTGCCATCTCCCCTTTGCAGGGTCCTACAGCTCATTAGTCAATCATATTATTAAGAAACTCTCGGTTTTAATAAATGAAGGTGGTGCTCATCTCAAGGATGAGAATGGATGTTTTTATGGAAATAAACACTTGATGCTTATCTTCACAGCATCTCCTTAAGAAAACCATTATCACTTCAAAATAGTTCCTCCCAGCAAAAAAAGTACAATTACCTAAGTCTTGTGCAAGCCAAGCCAGGAGGAGATGCCAGGTTGTGTTTATGTTTTTGCCGTATTTTAGACCCAAAAAATCAGCCATGGAATAAGCTGGTGAAACTTCATACAGTTTCAAATCTATCCAGACCCTGTGCTTCAGCCACCCACAGAAGAGCAAATGCCTCTGACAGGCTCCATTCCAGCTGACTCACAAATTAAATCTGGGTTTTGAACCTGCCTCCACTAAGAGCTTGTTCCTCAAGTAGCTCCATGGAACAACGGGATAACAGAATCCAATGCTTTGCTTAAATGCTAAAAATCATCCACTGAAGGGGAGCAATTATCACTGATCCTTCATGCTAGCTACTTAACATTTAATACCTTGCTCCTTAAGATATGAAAATAAGCTATTTTAACCTCCTAAAATAGATTTGAAAAGTCTCCTAAAATTTCTCAGGACAAATCTCATTTAGAAGCAAGTGAAATTATGTTCAGAAGCTACTTAGGTGCTTTTAAAAAATCCTACTTGATATTTAAAATACAAAGCCCTGCAGTGATTTTCCCTTCAGTACTTCTTGAAATCAAGCTTAAAAAATGGACTTTGGAGCCAAGATGAGTCTTTGTATCTGTGTTTTCTGTGGGCTGGTTTTCCTGCTGTAGCAGAGCACTGCACTGCTCTGTCGTCAGCTGTATCCAAAATACCTCCACGACACCCAAATTGCTGTTCTGGGACTGCTGAGAGGTTGGGAAAGAGGCTGTACTGTGATGGGCACACATCAACCACACCAAGATCGACTGTGCCTAAAAATGTTGTCTTTGGTAAATAAAAAGGTTTCAAAAGGTGTCTTTTTGAAAAGTGTTTTTCTTTGGAAGCATTAAACTGCCAAAATCGACCTTCTTTACCACATTCTGCTGAGATGAAGACTGATGGCAAAATGAACTTTCTGAATTCCTGGGAAATAATGTCTCCTAACACTCAAGCTTGTTACTCCGAGTACTCCATGCTTGCTAACGAAGAAATACAATGCTTGGAATGCACATTTCACATGTAGTCCTTACAGTGCACAGGAATGTGGATTTTACAGTTTTTTATTGGTTCAAAGATTCAAAAAACAAACAGAAGACCAATGTTATTACTGTTATAATTAATAAGTATTTATATTATGGAACTACACAATATTTCCAGTCAGGATAGGGACCTTTTACTTTTAAATAATGCCCACATTGGTAGATTTCTATTTATGGTAATTGCATCTCACAAAATAAGGAAATGCAGCTGCATTTACAAAATTGTAGGGTGGCCTTTACCCCTGTGGCATTGCATTCACAGCTGTGCAGCTCCCTGGGGGTTCAAGAGCAAAGATTAAACTATTATCAGGATGGAGAATTATCTGTCTGAAATGCAACTACCAGAGAGGGAATTTTTACATTATTTTAGTATTTTATTACACAGTGAAAAAGGAATCACAGCGAGCTTTTCTTGTGCCACCTGCCACACTCTGCAATCATCCCAAAGTGTGTCCTTTAGTGAAACAACTCCCAGTTTGCACTCGAAGAAGGAACGTAAGCCTGTGAGTTTCTGGGGTTATTTGACCCATCAATTAATAACTAATCTCAGGGATACATCCACTGGCCACGCCAACTTTCACCAGCTCAGTACCAGGCTGCCAAACCCCCCAAGGACGATGTTCCCACCTGGTTTCCTTTTCTCTCAAGCAAATCCCTGCCCAGCCAGACGGCTCTGACACTTCAGCTCTGTCGTTTCCAGTGAAAATGAAAAGACTTAGCACTACAGAAAATTCCCTAGTTTTGAAAAAACTGAACTCTAATTACTGAACACATGAGCATTGTAAGAATTTTATTAGGAGCCCCCTGACCCCTCCACATTGGCACAGGAGGCTCATTCTGGCTTGGCTGCTCCGGCTGGTGGGTGCTGGGGAGGAACATTGGCCTCTGAAAAACCCGTCCGCCAGCAGCTGGAGCTGGGGCTGCTCACACCCTGTTGTTTCAGACAGCGAGGAAACCATCCAGTGTCCCAAATAAATTAATGAATTACTCCCCTCCTCCCAGCAGACTCAACGCCGGAGCCAGGAGCCGTAATCGCGCTCTTGCTGCCTCTGAGTCACTGGGAGCTGGAGCCCGGCGCAGTGTGCAGAGTCAGCACAGGCGGATGCTGAGCTGCATTGTGTCTGCAAGTCAGTCAAACCAGTTTAAAAATAAACTCCTCTTCCCCCGGCCCCTCCACAGGCCCCTCTGTGCACACACGGCGCTGCCCTTTCCTGCCACGCAGGCGGCTTTTTTGGAAGAGCGCGCCCGACTCGCATCAAAGAGCTTTTGCCCCTTGGGTTAAACCGTGTCAGCCCAGGCCCTGAGCAGGCACAGGAACCAAAGCTGAGGCTTCCAGAGGAGCCTGGAGGAGCCAAGGATTCAGAACTCATTAGAATTAAACGGGAGCGGAGCACTCGCGCTCTCAGGTGCCGTTGAACATCTCAGCCTCTGTCCAAGGGTTAAACCAAGATGAGGAGCTGGCACCTTGTTGCTGGGTTTTCTGAGGACAAAGGAGGGTCCATAGCTGCTAAGACAGGTAGGGTGAGACCCTTCTGTTCATCACAACCACAGAAAACCTTCCCCAAAATGGCCTCATGGGTTTTTCCCCAACTCCAGAGTGATTGCACAGCTGGAGAGGGTAAATGGCCCCTGCCGTAAGCCATTGATGCTGTGGGAAACAGAAAACACCTTTTTCATTTCATATCTAACTGCATGGAAATGGGAATTTGTCATAATGAACCGTTTTACATCTGTCTCTGATCAAAAAATTACTGATAAAATATATTAAATCCCCTCTGCCACTGATGTGGCATTTGAAATTAATTGCCAGATAAATTATGGGAGATATTAAAGGTCTGAAGTAAATTTTAAATATTTTCATATTCAAAATTCAAACCGTGTTGATCACACACAAGAGGCTGCATAGCTTGTTTCTGCTGCCTGGCTGTAGTGAAATGCTATGAATCATTTCCTAGTAAGAAAATATATATATTCAATGTTTTTGTTGGTATTTACTCATTACGCTTAATATTAGTATTTTAAATGAATGTTTCTGCCACAAGGTTGAGCTGTATGTTTGATCAGAAAGGTAAAAAGCTAAAACAAATCAGATATCAAGATTAAAATCTCATGGAGCATTTTGGGGCAACTCAAATTTTGGATAAATCTAGCTCGTATAAAACTGGTTCTAGTCCATGCATTTCCCTTCATTGTTCTATTACTACAGTGTCAAGAAAATAATTTTTTTTTTCAGCAATCATAATAAAAGAGGTTATTCTCATTAAAGCTAGTAAAACTTCTCGAAGCTTGACCTTTCCAAATAACCACGTCTAATTGTTTTATGGAAAGAACTAAACTGCAAAAATTATTTGCATGGAATCATTTTACTCTATGGATATTCTCCAAATTTTTCAATTCTCCAAATTTTTCAAATGTGTTTAACATAAATTTAAAAAAGAGGAATATTTCATCAACAAAGAATAAATCTTATCCTGCACCTAATTCCCACTTTCCAAGCTGCAAACAGCAATAACCCTTGAAGGATTTTTTAGGAGAGGTCATCCCAAAAACAGGGAAGACAAGCACACACTCCCCTTCATGTTCCAGTCAGACCATTCCCACAAGGGATGTCCTCAAGCCCTTATTCGACCCCAGGATAACACAACAGCAAAACTGCTGGTTCTCAAGGCTCTGTTCTCATTGTAAATGCAAAGTACAAGTTCCAGACATTTTCCCTGCAAACAGAAGTTGCAGATGCCCAGTCTTTGGTCGTGTTTCATGCCTGCTGCAGCTCAGGAGCGTGACTGGGAGAAGATGCCCTGATATTCAGGTCCCAGACTATTGTCCCTTATTCACATTCAGATCACAAGGAGTTATAGCCCAAAATATCACTGTGGGTCTGCTCCCAAGGGAATTGCCTTTCCCACTGATCCCAGGGCAGTTCTGCAGCCACTAAGGCAGCATCTATGATTTTCCATATGTGCCACTTTTCCAAATCTTTCCATGCTGTGTGATGAGCACCAGCGCTGGGATGGCTACAAATCAAGATTCACCTTGGGTTGTGCTGCAGTGGCTCTGTGAGTCGGTGCTCTGAGGGATGGAGGAGAAAAAGGAAATCTTATCATTAGCAGGAGAAGAGCCGGGCTTATCAGGAGCCCTGCAGGAAATCCTCCTCTGCAACCCACAAGGCATCAAAGACAAGAAAAGCAGCCATTATTGGGATGGCAAGTGAGATCCCAGCTCCAGGAATGCTACAGGATATGAGACAATGACCAGCAGACCACCAGAATTTGGCCCACCAGAATCAACAGGACCTGAGATCCTGAGGATCTCTGCCATGGGACACGTCTTCACTGCACACTATTAGATTAAAAAACTAACAGAAAAGACACACAGAGCTATTCTAGGAATCAAAAGCAGCCCTTCTACACCAGCATGGGGTCTGGGAGTATTTTTCCAGTTTAGAATCCCAACATTTTGTGCAAATGCAAATTTCTGCTGCACTGTGCCACAGCCATCTCCAATCTCTCTGTGCACTGGGTCCCACTGGTATAAACGGCGATAAATTACAACTTCCAGGGCTTTGTGGTGGTCGTGAGAATGGAAATCATTATCCCCAGTGGGGAATACTTAAACACCTGTGTTGAGCCAAAAAACCAGGGCAGCAGTGCAGGCAGGACCCCATTCCAGACACCGTTTTTGCTGCAGCTCCCAGCGTTGCATCAGTCCACGGGCAACTCGTGCACCTCGAGAGCATTTCAGGGAGATCCAGGAGGGACTGTGCCTACTTGCACAGGGAATTCAAACAGCTTATTACCAAAGCCATTTTCTTTTTTTATTATTACTTTCTTCAAACAAAGCTAATAAATCAAATCACCCAAGATGCACATTATGCAAAGCTTAATTAGATTTGGCACACATCTCGCTAGGAGTAGCACCCATCTGACTTCAGATCAGAGAACTCAGGTTTGATGGGTGGAACCAAATCGCCCACTTTGGAGTTGCTAAATCTACTTTTAAATGCAGTGTGTTTGCATTTTTTCACTCTGGGACCTGGAGGAGGCTGGCTTTGTTTGACTTTGGGGCAACGGGAGCAGCGGAAGGGAATTCAGAAATAGAAGGAGACACATTTCTGAAGAGCACAAATCTCTTATTCTGCAGGCACGGAAGGATCACAAAGTTGGCAGCAACAATTTGATGGGCCTTCATTTCATACAGCTACTGCTTGTGGAGCTTCCTCCTTGACACCTACTGTTCTAAGGCATTCTGGGATATTTTTAATGAAAATTTAGCAAAGTGATGCAAAAATGCAGTTTTAACAGCATTTGGTTTGGCAGAGCATCCTTCATTGCTGATATCTCTCCTGATTTTATTGCCAGCCTCTTGCTTCTCTTACACACACAGCACCTCTGGAAACAAGACCTTGTGAAAAATTTCAGATTTATATTTTTTTAAATGCATTTATGAACTTAATAGAGATGAAGACATTAAAAGGAAAAAGAAATTTGAAGTCTGCTCAAGAAAAGGTAGAGAAAAAAAGATTTTTACAAATAAAAGTGCCTCCACACTTCAGCCCTTTTCTGCTGAGGAGGAACAGCAATGACCAGCAGGGTATTGAGAAGAACTCATCCAGAAGAGCAACATCTCTGCAGATGGTGCTGAACCCCCACAGCAACCTCATGGTTCCCTAACCCCCATTCCATGGAATGACACACAGGAGGGAGGCAGAGGCAGGGGAGGAGGCTGATCATGGACACACACATGAAAAAAAGGAGTTCAGAGCTCCATGAGGAGTCCTGTGCTCCAGATAAGAACCAAACCCCAGCCTGGGCACCAGAGCAGAGAAAGAGAAAACGTTTTCTGGCTCGTGGCCAGGCTGTACCTCAGCTGGCCATGCTCTGCTCACAACTGGTGCCAGCCCATGGCTGTTGTGACACTGGAAAGGCCATCACTCCCCATCAAACAGCACAGCTGGTTGGACCAAAGGGGGTTTGCTTCACAGAGAGCCCCACGTGCTGCTTGTGCTGCCCAAATGAGCACAGGCTGAGGCCCAAATTTGTGCCCTGCCTGCCAGGTGACAGCTTCACTGCCAACCCTCACCACCATCCCCTGCATCAGCTCAAGGCAGGGTGACAGCACGGAGCCCCGTCAGACCCTGCATGGACAGACACCCTGAAAGCTCCACACTCATCCACACCAGAATGGACATGAGCCTTGTGTGCCCAAAAACACCAGCAGCACACAGCAAATTTTAAATGGCAAGTGCCTGCAACGGGCAGCTCACGGGCAGTCTTCCAGTTACCACTTAATTAAGAAAAAAAACTTAACATATTCAGTAAATTATTTAATGAAACAATTATTTCATGCAGAAATCCTAGGATACTTCTAAGCAACCAACACACAAAAAAAGATAGGGTAGTTTCATATTAATTCTTTAGAGTGGCACACGCACTGGGGAGTTGCCTTAAAAAGGTGCTGGACTCCACTGCTGAGGCCTGAGTCTTGTAACCTAAACACCTGACATTTTTCTGTCTGTGAGATGGGAGACTTGCATTTGCCTTATCCACAAACACAGAAATGGGCAGAAATAATAAAATAAAGGGAGCCCAGCTCACGCTCCAGTGCACCACGTATGAGAAGCTGCGGCTGACAATGACATTGAAAACCAGTTGTCAGTCTAATGTAATCAGAGAGACAATTGGCTCTGCTGGCAAGAACTGAATTAGTGTTTTCTGTCTGAATCAGTGTCATCTTCCAGGGAGCAGTGAAGCTTATGCAATGATAACAAAACTCCCCAGAAGCTGCATTTGTTACTGAAATATGGTGGTGCTTTGGTGCTGTGTAACCTCATTCTGTAACACAATATACCTCATGGTCATGCTGCTGTTCTCATGTTTCTTGCAATGATACAATTCAATGACCAGATACTAGATCAAACCAGACAAGCAGAATATTAAAACTTTAAAATCTCCCTCTGAGAGCTAATGTGGTTTATTCCCAGGCGTGTTCCCTGCTCGGTCACTCGCTGTACACACATGCAGAGCATGAAATTGGGGCAGAGACCAGGCCTGGATGCAGCTTCAATCTTTGTGCTTTGGGGGAGACAGAAGGGTCAGTGGTGCTGGGCTTCATTTTCCTAATGAGGACAGGGGTGAATTCCAAACCAAGGTCAGATACAAACAAATGTCCCTTTACAGAGTAGGACCCGCTGCTGATGCACACTTGGATTTTGCAATGAGATTCTAAGATTCAGTCTTAAAACAGCCTTGTTGGTATTGTCACAGCACCTGGTAACTTCACCTTTGTTTCTGTTTCAGTTCACAGCACAAGGTGTTACTGAGCACTGCTGGGTAAAAAATACCAATTTGTTTCATTTTCACTGGGGTGGAAGCCTCAGGTGCCTCTGCTGCCCCTTGCCTGCAGAACCACCCCATGGGAGGGGAGGTGTGAGCAGTATGCAGGGGTCTCAGAGAGTGGACTGAGGTACAGGTACAGAACAAAAAGGCTACCTCAGAAATGCCACTTATCTTCAGAAAAATACTGCTTCAGCCCAAAGAACTTTTTATATTTGCATATCATAATATAATCTTTATGTTTATACTACAAACAACTGGCACCAAGAAATTGCTGGTTTACATTCTATTTATAACTATCTTTTCTTGTGTTTAGCAATATTGATCAACAGAAAACTCAATGAAAGCAATCAAGGCTGATGGTTCTATATTCCAGTTTTAAAGATATTTTCTCTTTTTCATCTACAACACCCTTTTCTTTAGAGAGATATTGGTGTGATGGGAGGGTACTCTCACTGGATTGATATACATCTGTAATTAGCAAGCTGATTGTCCTCCTCAGGCCAGGGAGACACTGCGTGATCTGACACTTAAAGGCATGACATCAAAATACATACCCTCTTTTTTTATAATTAACATTCCACATTAAATATTCATTAAAACTTACATAAATTATTTCCTTGTTCAAGGCTCAACTTCTCTGTCCTTGTTCAGACAAAGCTCTCGTTGAATGTGTTTACCCAGCTAAGACAAGACATGACCACACTTCAAACCCATTGTGCTGCCATCAGTCTTTGTCAGCCTCTGGTCTTGCTCAGGGAGCACAAGGCACAACACAAACCCCGAAGCTCCTCGTGTGTGATTCCCTCTTCTTTTCTACAAAAACCACCTCAAAAAAAAAAAAAAACCCAAGCAACAGCAACAACAAAAGCCAACCAAACAAAACCCACAAAACCCCCTCCACATCTGTTGAAACAAAACCACTCAAGTACAGGAATTTTGCACAGAGGAGAGGAGACTCACGGGAGCAGGAAGGGCTCGAACATCCCCATCACATCTGTCAGGGCTCCAGACCAGGCCTCCACAGAGCTCCTCGCTGGAACACAGAGGGAGTGAGATGCAGAGGGCAGAGGAATGCTTTATGCCTCACACCTACTGTGCGTCAAGCCAAAGCCCCAAACAGGAGATGTTCCACTGGCAGAGATTTGTAACAACGTGCTTTTCACATGTACAGCCCGGGTTTTTTTGGTCTCTTCTGGGATTGTTTCGGTTCACTGAAATGAGGAGAAGGGGAAAAAGCCCAGTGAGGACCAGGCTGATGACCACATCCCCTTGGCACACACCTTGCAGCCCAGCTCTGCCCTCTGAAGAAGAGGAGGCTCTCCAGTGGTGATTATTTATCTGTCACGCTGCAGTGATGGATGTTACTGTTGCTCTCAAAAACATATGCTCAGAAGTTTATTATGGCACTAAATATGGGCTGGGTAAGAATCTGGATTGTTTAAGTGTCAAACAGTGACAACATGTGTACAATACAACACAGACATCAAGGGGGAACCAGCTCAGCTAATATGTGGTATTCATATAAGCCTTTAGGAACAAAGACCACCCATAAAGCCAAACCAAAGCTGCCACAAGAATAGGTGGTGCTGCTTCCGTCACTGCAGACTGGGTGCCAACTGGCTTCCTAATTAGATTTGCAAGCTAATAAAAGGCATAAAACACAATAAAAGGACAATATGTTATAAGTTTTCCTATGACAAACATTGCTGTAAGTTCAGCAGATTTCTGCTCATGGTAGGTCATGATCAGAACACCCCGTGCATGTTTGTTTTTCTTATGGTTGGGTTTGTTTTCTTTATGTTTTGTCATGTACCTTTGTACCTTTGATTAATGAGAATTAATATTTCCTTAACAAGGATAATCCTGAGTATCACAGTTTTCAAGAAGCTACAAAGTAACAATCAGCATAAAAAACTCTCATACTTCTGAGCATCTTCCCTCAAATAATGGTGTTTTGCTCTATTTCATATTATATTTTCTAAAAACACATGGTAAATTGGCTAGTACAAAAAAAAAAGGAGACCTGTTAAATAAATTAATTAAGCCCCAAGAAAAAAAAATACATCTCCTTAAATACAAGAGTTGGAATTTAGGAATCTTTGAGACAGCAGCACCACGTGGGAAGACCAAAAAGTTCAAGCAGAACTGGAGCGTTGCTTGACAAGACTTCAAAAGGATTGAACAGAAAAGGAGTAAGAGCAAAGAGTGGCAAAAAAACCCCAAACAAAACATAACCACCCCAGGATAGGAGGGGAGGAAAGATTGAAGAGGAGACACAATAGAAAAAGAAAAGATTGATGGGAAATGTAGACTGCAATCCAATGCATCTTCACCACATGCACATATCAGCGAGTGGTAAAAGAATTTCTCCCCTTGATATATGAAACCCTTAATATCCAACTTTGCTTTCTCAGTGACAGTTACTAACAGAATGACCAAAGGGAAAAATGAGTCTAATAAAACAAAGCTGCTACTCTTGCTCATGTGAATTAACATTTAAAACTGAAAAAAAAACCCTGTCCAGACTGTGATCTGCAGTGGAAGGGCCTCAGAATACTACAACAATTCTTTAAACTCTCAAGCTACAGAGTGAAAGTCCCAGCAGATGCCACCACACCTTAATGAGCAATTTGCAGGGTGAACTGAGGGAAGTTCTAAGGCCTTGAGTGGCAGCACCTACCCCACAAATTCCAATATCCCCTCACACTTAGTGAAGCTTCCCAAGGTAGGACCCTGCTTATAAGCCAGCAGCTGGAACCTCTGCTTGGATTAGAATTGCAAAGGCATCAATTTCTGTTCAGATGGTCCCTTTGTCCAACACAGCCTTGCTCCCCAGCCTTTTGGAGAGTGCTGTAAAGTCTTTTCCCCAGGCTCTCTCAGAGGAGGTGGGTTGAGGGAGGTGTGGGTGCTGGAAAGAGAGATATATTGGCTCCAAGTTAAACAGCTTTTTGTATGCACAACCTGAGGCATAAACAAGTCAGGATTTGCGTACTGGACCTTTGCATACGCAATCTGTGTGTGCTGGAAAAATCATTTAATAGTCCTTCTATTGCAGGGGTGTGAAAACACTGGGTCAGCTTCTTTGTATTTCAAGCAGCATAGAAATGAGTGTGAAATAAGGAAATCCACAAGAGTCTTTGCACAGTCTGTGGATTACCTGAGCAGGCAGCTCTGGGCATGAGTGAGGAATGGGGAGGTGGAGTTACATGGCCTGTGCCATGGAGGAAACCAGGCTGGGTGACCAAAAAGCTCCATGGATGGCTGGGGGAGTCCCCAGGCAAGCAACACCTCATCTCTGGGCCAAGCAGAATTCAGTGACACCAAAGCCATGACAAAGAGCAACGATGGCACAGGGACAAGACATCACATGGGCCCAGATGCGCTATTTCCATCTTTGTTGGGTTTTGTTTTCAAGAAAGTGCTCTTCCAGGGGAGGACCCCAGCTCTCAGGCCTCTTGGAATACAAACTTTTTCAGAAGTGACTTGAAAGAAAAGAGGGTGGGGAAAATCTGATTTAATAAATGATATATAGGAGTCTAATTATATGGTTTTAAACACAGTTCCAGTTCACTTGTCTCAGCAAGAAATGCTGGTGTGTGAGAGAAATCATTTATATAGCTTACTATGGTTTTTCAATCTTGGCAAGCACTTTTTCCATTCTAAGATGTGGGAACACCCACATCAGTAATTATCCATGTTAGCAAAAATACAAGATAACTTGTGTTCTGGAGAGGGGGATTTCTCCCATCTCTCAGTGAACTCTTAGGGCAGTAAAAGGGAAGATCTCTATTCTACAAGCTTCACAACTGTAAAAAATTACTACTGAAAACACGAGTTTATGTAGTGAAACACAGATTCCATTATCCAAGACATTTATCATCAAAACACCTCTGTGGCAATACTAATGATTTTTTCAGTTCTGGGCACCTTATTCAGTGTGAAGAGGATTAATAATCCCCATTGCTGGGTGCAAATCAGCAGAGCCAGCAGTGAGATTTTGCATGTTTTAACCATGGGTTAATGGTAGAGCACGTTCATGTGTGCATTGCAGCCAAACACAGAGGGGTGAAATGTGAAATCTGGGCTTTCTGAGCAGGAAGTACGTGCAGGGATTGCCATAGGGTGGCAATTCTGGTGGAGATGAGGCTGCTCACGTGCTCCAGCCACAGCCTGAGCCACTTGTGAGCCCCAGCTTGGCCATCCCCAAGGTGCACCACGACGGGATAAGCTGGGAAGCTCATCCAGCTGGGAACAGGCTGTGTGCACTGCAAATACCCACACAGAATTCAAGTGTGTTGATCTCCTCTTGGCTGAAGGAGACCATGAATATCCAGGCTCTCATTCTGCAGGCACGTGTGTCCAGGTGCACAGCAGAGAATTCCTCCTGTCCAAAAGGGAACCGTTCACTCTGTAATCCTGCCACATGCAATCCCAATATTTGCAGGACAGACTTGTGGAATAACCACAATCTTTTACCTGACCTTATCCTGAACATTTTCTTGCACAGATTTTTCCCAATATGTGTCTGGATATACAGACACAATCACTCCTCGTTTTTTGTTTTCTTTTTCTTTTCTTTTGTGGTTGCACAGCTCTCAAATCTCAATAAAGATTTAATTACACGCTGCATTAAAAGAGAATTGGGTTAGCTTTCTTTATGGTTTCTTAAATATTCTTTTTATTAAAGCAGATGCAGATCATTAAGAAGAGCAGTGATAAATAAAGGTCCACAGGCAAAATTATAATCTGTCCTTTTGTATATTTTGGAGTTAAAAAGCCACTAGACCTAGAGACATCACACTAGCTGGGCAAGGCAACAATGGGAAAATCACGTTTTTTCTCACCCTGGATAACCCCAACTTGCTACTTGCCGCTAAGTATCCAAAACTAACTTGTATTCTACTTAAAAACTATATATATTTTCTTTTCATTTGGAATAAAGTAGTTTTCTCTGGTGTTTCTTGGATGTCAGTGTAAGCTGGCATGTGCTGGGACCCACATTTTGAAAGGCCAAATTTCACTTCAAAGATGCAGGAGAGGTTCCCACCATGTCCTGGGAGAATTGGGATGGATGAGAGCTAAGGACAGGAAGAGACTTTGTCCAATCTGAGTGAGAGGGATGCAAATAAAGAAACAGAATCACTGGAGTAAGACTTAAAAGTTAACAACCCCCTGAGTTTCCATGAGCTTTATGTCAAGTTGTAAGCTTTTAAAATTTCCAAAACATAAAACCATTCAAATCCTCAATCTTAGTATTCTAAGATTCACCAAAAACCCCAAAATTACCTCGTATATTTCTTGGATTTTAAAATGTTGATCTCCCCACTCCCAACCCCTTTAATCCCTATCTAACACTGCTGTAAAGGGTCTTGCAAGCTTTCTTTAAATAATCATCTTTAACCAGAGCTGAATTATTACATCAGATGGTTGAGAGCATTCCATGTTTCACAATAGTTTTGTTTAAACAGTATTGGGCACAAAAAGCACAGGAAAAAAAGCCCCCACAGCTTTCTGGTTTTCACGCCAGCTTCTTTAATATCTCAAATGACATTGCTCGATGGAAAATTTAAAAAAACAGACCATTATAATGCCATAATCTTAAGTAGCTCTTAAAAGAAAACAAAACACACTCCCCCCCCCTTGCTACCCCCCCAGAAAATCCAGATGAACACAGAAAAAGCTGTCAAGCTCAGTCTTGTTCAGAGCAGATCTGCCAATGTTCTGACAATGTTTGCACTTGCTTGTCAAAATGGTCACTTCAGCTGAGCATCATTTACACTCTGGCTTACAAATTAGTTATGTAAATTACCTATAAATTTAACATGGAAAGAAATCCACCTACATTTTAAGTTATATATATATATAAATACACACACTTTCTATGTGTATTATAAAATATGGCATTGTAGGACCAACATTTCCTGGCTGAAGTGAAATGTTGCAGTTGGAGCAGCCAAGAGAGACTGGAGGCCCTGCACCCAAGCTTCCCTCCCTCCTCTGCCACCAGCTCACTGCTGGAGCTTGAGGAAAAAACCCTTTTATGCCTCACTTTCTCGATCTGCAAAGTGTACAGGGCTGGTTCAATTAGTCCTTGCATTATATAGCAAATGTAAAGATTTTTTCCTCTCTGAGAGCCACTTCAGAAGCAGTTTGAGAAAGTGATCTATACTCTGAAATTGCTCAGAAAACCCTTTTCAGCAAGAAGAGGATTGTAGGATTTTTACCAGCTGGTCTGTTGGGCCAAACTGCACATTTCTGGGAGCTGTGTTTTTCACCTTAGGTGCTGCAGGATGCTGTTAGTGCACGGGGGCTGGAGGAGTGCCTGGGCTGTTTATGGGAATGTCTTTAATTGTTCAGCAGATTTTAAAGATAATTAACCATATTGTTATTAAAAAAAACAGAAAAAAAAAAGGGGGCGGCTGAGAGAGCTTTGTCATGGAATTCTTTCCTTGGTTTATAGAAAGGGTTCAGTTGAATGCTGAGACCAAGACAAGTAAGACCAGTTACAGTAGGAAGAGAAGAAAATCTTCTATGGAGAGAGGATCCTGCACCTGGGACTACTCTGAAACTGAGACTCATCATAAGAGAGAGATCCTGTGAAGGAGGGAATTTTAAATCTCCCTGAACTCTCACACTGGGTATCTGAAGATGGAACAAATAAATCATATTATTAGGGTGTTGCAAGGACAGAGATTACTGGAAATAGGCTCTAATCGTGCCTCCTTCAGAAACAAGGACTGAGAAGTACCTCTTAAAATTTGGATTGATAACAACATCTACACTTAGTGTGTGAAACCCAACAGGCTTTGTCTCCTCACCTCTCCCTTTCTTCTCCAACATTTTGAATACCAAGAAAAAAAAAACAGCAATGATTGCTCTGACATGTCAAGGAAACCATCATAAACATATATTCTAAATTACTTTATTATTTTCATCCTCTGATGATTTTGCTAATCAAAACTCGCTTGGTTTACTCTTGTTGATGGAAAAATTTTGCCTGTTAATGGAAATGGTCAGTGGCTGACTCCTTGTGAAGTGCACACACAAAAGCTTTGCTGTGTTTAGTCATCACTCTGTCTGGACACGGGGTTGTTACCTGCCTCCCAGGGTATGCTGACATTCCCCTAGTCACTAATGGGCCAGGAGATCCCAGCATTAACGTGAGTGGGTAATGCCCAGAGCATTAATATTGTGCTTCACAGCATCACTGACCATCACAATCATCTTCAGAGCCTCAACCCATTCTTCTCTGCCTCAGAGTTTCCCAAAGAACCACAACACCCCCAGGAAGGGGAGACACAGATGGATGAACTTGCTTCCTTAGTCAACTTGCCAGTGTTAGTGATTTGAGTTGAAAATGCTCAAACTACTAGTTTTGTGGCTCTGAAAATCAAAACTCTCCATCCAATTCAACTGCCAATTACATTTATGCAGCAAAAAAACATTACCAATTCTTTAATTCTATCAAGGGTTCATTGCATTTCAATTTCTATGCCAAAATCAGGAGCTAGACAAAACTTTATGCATCCTACTTCACAAAACACCACTTCCACATTATTGCTGACCCAGAAATGGAGGAATGAAAGACTGGGGGAATGTAACAATTTATCCTGAAGTGCTTCAGATCCTAAGGTCTTCCTCTACAGCCATGAACACATGGACGTAGCTGATCAGCCCGTGAAGGAGGAGTAGGAAAATTAGCAAGAACTTACATCTCAGGATGCCGATACAAACACCAAAGAGATCAACTTCCATTCCACCTTTGCATTATATTCTCTGCCTAAAAATTCTACCTGTGCATTAATCTACAGCAAAGAGAAGAGAAAGCTGAGGAAAAGAGAACGCCCTGGGAGCAGCCAGCACGCCGTCAGCCCACAGAACCATGCTGCTCGGAGCAAGGCAGGATTCCAGAGGGTCACATCACTGCAGTGTGGGCTGCACTGGGTCTTGAGTCACAACTTGATTATGTGATATCAACTCTGCACTTGTGCAAGGTGAATTTAGCCTGAGGGGGTCCTGTTTTCCAACAGGCAGCCCTAGAGAGAGAGAAATAAAACACCGAAGAACTTGCAGAGAGCTGGAAACAGTGAGACAGCTCAAGTGATCCACACTTACACTTATTATTAGAAGTGAGAGAAAGCTGCAAATAAGCCTGTGAATATTCTGTTTCACTGCATCCAAGTTGTTTTTCAGCCTGGTTCTTCAAGTGAGCTCCTACACACCAATCTGTGCAAATACCAGAGCAAAAACCTGCGTGTCACTCAAGACTTTGGTATGTTGCTTGATCAGGACAAGGAAAAGGAACAGGTTTTGAGACTGTTGCACTGAGACAAGTTTTGCCTAAAAATAATGTACTTTCAAGGTGTTTTAAAAAGTGAGTTTTAAATTCAGGTTCATTTTTAGTATTTGCACCAACCCCTTTTGCAACCAGGAAAAAGAAGAACACCATGTGACTTGGATACCCATTACAAAGAGCTGAATTTTTAAGTGTTGGAAACCCACAATGAAGTGCTGGCAGCCAAATCCACTGACAAAGAATGAATCAGGAAATCAGCTCAAATAACGAATACATTGAGAACTTCATAATAAAGTCAATTACAATTCATGCACAGAAAACAGACACCATTCATCCACTATCATCCGGTGAATAAATCCCTGAATTCCCCGTTATCTGAGTATGTTTCCCTAACAAAGCTGGATCTTTAACAGCTTTCTAATTCAGCATTTTCTGACAGTAAGGGAGTGGGAGAACCTACATGGAACATGCAGAGTGTCAGTTTTCCTAAGGGCCAGATTTAGCAGTGCCTCCTGGCCACCCTAGTGTTGGGAATCATCCCACAGTAGAATTTAGGCTACGGACACGTCCCACCAAGCTGCTCAGCAGTCTTTGTGGGACACTCCAGAACCAACTGAAGACTTGGACCTTTGTCAAATATCTGTTTTAACCTGAGGTGAAAGCCTGGTCACAAAGAATGAAGTTTTAGATTTGGCTTCAGCAGAGCCAGGTTCGAGTTTGGCTTGTTGGCAACCAAGGGACAGGAGGTAGAAGCACGTTTTCCCTGTAGGTGCTCCTTTGTGCTCCTCAACCGCTTTCATCCACTCCCGTGCGCTCCAAAATCTTTAGCCAGACAGCTCGTTTGCATATGCTTTTGAGATACTAATTAAACACGTACAAACAAAGAAAAACCTTGCAGCCAAAGAGAAAACACAAAGAAATTAAGGAACTTACTTCAGAAGTCTCGGGTAAGCCGCTCAATTGGGTTTTCCCCGCAGATTCCCCTCCTGCCTTGACTTCCCCGATCCACACACTCCGCTAATTCCAGCAGTGAATCCATAAATTCACAATCAAGTGGAATAACTTATAGACACCAACCACAAAGCTCCACGAGCACGACTGCACACAAGCACATGCTTGTTTGAAAAGGGATCTGGAAAACCTTGAGAAAGGTGTACAGCACGCTCCGTTCATCTGCTGGCTCCTTGAATTATTCCATCTGAAACAATGCAGCAGCTACAAAAAAACCCACCCCAAAAGCATCAAAAAACACAAAACCACAACACTGAAAGTACTGCACCAGTAAAATAACCCTGGAAATTCTATGTGAATTCCAGCACAGAAGTGACAGTAAGGGAAAAGGGATCAGTCTGGAAAATCAAGATGCTTTCAGTCAGAATTCGAAATCACAACAGTGAAACTGGAATTTTAGAAGATCAATTCCAATGTATTCGTTTTCTAGCTCCACATTTCAGCATTATAAATGCACCAAGATCCCTTTAATACCAACTTTCTCTGCCAAGGAAGTTTCCCAGAGAGAAAAACATCTCAAACTTAACTCTCTAAATGATAAAAATAAGAATTTTTTTTTTTTTTTTAGAGTTTGCCACAGAAGTGCAAGGTTTCCTCAGGTCTTCCCGGGGCCCAGAATATTTGGACTTCTCATAATACCTGACAGGTAATAACAGCTTATCTTGTTAATTTTGCTCTTGGGAAAACGGCAAGAGGTGATCAACTCCCGCTCCCTTTTTGTATGTGTATTTCCTATCACAGATTTTTTTTTTTTTTTCTACAATGAAATGCAGATAAGAAGTTCACCTCAACAAGATAAAGAGTGAGATGGGTGCAATTAAGTCTATGGAGTAATTTGTTTTCTACAAGACCCACGACTTCAATAACATAACATCTAAAATGCTGGAGGTATCAAAAAACTGGAAACAAAACCAATAAGAGGAAGATGAAATGTCAGCAGATGGATTAACATCATCGAGAATGTGCCAGATTCTTAAGGCTATATTAAGCAACAATTTTTTTCCAAAGCAAATTCTATGATAATTTTAATAACTTCACTGCGGAACTTGATTTCCTTTTTAACATTAATTCCCTACTTTCCTGCTGTTGCTCATTCCCACTCCTGCAGGGCAGGGGGCTGTTCCCAAACTCCCATCGTGTTCCAGTGTCTCAGCTGGGCTGCAGATCCCTCACCTCAAAGGCTTCACTGCAAAGTTCTCTGCTGTTGTTACGAACGCTCATAATGTCACATAATCATCATTCCAAATGATGTCATCTCATGGTTTTTGTGTTTAATTTGCACTCTTTCCCCCTCTCCCCCCGCCAAAAAAAAAGGAAGAAGTGTGGTTTTCTTCTAGCTGATTTGCTGTGCTTGTCAGCCATCACCTATGTGCTGGCTGTCCCAGGGTCTGAACACAACCCCCTCAGGGGATGTCTATATATAAAATATGTGAGACTCAACGGACAGCTGATTTAATATGACCTTATCAGCTTATGGCACAGTGTCTCCTACCATTTTTCTCTGACAAAATTGAGGTGCTTTTGGCAGAAGGCAATAGATACACACCATATCATATTGAGCTCCAACCCCAGGAATTTAACAAGACTGATGCAGCCTTTCTTATCATTTTTTTCCTTGTAAAATGGGATTTTCAAGAACATTGAAAAAAATGGCCCATCACTGCCTAAACATCCAGCTTTGCTGTCAAAGAAACTAAGGCTTTATTAGGCAGTTTGTTTCTTTACATGAGAACTCTTATATTTGTGTTTTGAGGAGTTTTATTTTCCGATGACCCTTGATAAGACCAACACGAGCCAGTAGAAAGAACAGGATTTCCTACACATGGGAGAACTCCCAGTTGAACTGAGGATGGAAACCGCAGCCATGAGTGAGATGAATACACAAGGAATCAACTGTAAAATTTAGTTTCTGGGATGCCTGGCCAGTTGGTGTCGCTTTGCAAACCTCATTTCTGGGTTGATACACAACCTGTTGCCATCCACATCTCTGCACTTTCCAAGGTGAAAGGGAATTGGAAAACGCAACTTGGACACAGCAGTGCTTGGTTCTGTTCCAGCCCAGCCATCCAGGTCTACAATCTTCTTCCTCCCTGCACTTTCCCAGGGCGGATGCAGCCACAACTCCCTTTGCAAGGAGCACAAGACACATTGGTAAGTGAATCTAAATGGGTGCCATTGCTCTCTGTGGCCTCCTGCACCACTGGGGGCTGGATTTTCAATTAATTCCCATTAAACCATCAGCTCCCTTTAGAAACCGCTCTGGATTCTCTGTAAGTTTGTTCTAATTAGCACCACATAACGAAAGTATAACAGCAGCACCTATTCTCCCAACATTTTTAACAAGCTGTCAGAGAAGGAACAGTGTGAATAACAGCTGAGTTTAATATGCTGCTTTTTTTTTTTTTTTAATCCCTGCATTGAGTTGCTTTTAATATTTCTGGGTGACCAAAGCAACCAATTTTGAGGTCAAGTGAATACACAGAAATTCTTATAGTTCCTTGACACAAAGAGCTCAATCTTGATTAAAAAAAAAAAAAAAAAACCATGAAGAAATCTCTTTGAATGACTCCAGGATGTGTCATCTGACACATTTATTGCTCAGGGTCCCTGCCAAAGCCATTCAACATATAATTATCTCAGCTGTGCAACAATGCTTATTCCTATGCATCCAAATCCTTCAGCTTTCTCCAGGAGAATTGTGATGGAAATATTTTTCAAACATTAAAATAATGGTATATTATTGAATGTCTGAGGTGTTTTTCCCTTTATGAGAGGTCTGACCCACGGGTGGTACAAACAGAAATTTGCTGTCACTACTGACGAAATGTTCCCATCCGAGAACTTCAGGGATGCAGGGCCTCATCCCACCACATTCCTGCACGACCTGAAAGCTCCTATAGGCTCCACCAGGAGCAGAGAGCCCTCCAAGGGGAGCAAGAGGCATTTGCAGTGAATCTTTCTTTGGTTAAATGGATGACATAAAGAGATGTTGTAAGAAATGAGGGGGGGGGGAATCATGGGTTGTTTCTTGATATAAATGCTATTGCTCCTGATTCAGGAAGCCCCTGATCCTCACATCACTGGGGGAGAGCATCACAAATTGCCCCACTTCTGTAACCCCTCCTGCACATCCATTTGCCAGCCCTGGGTGAGAGCAGAGAGTCATTCTCCAGTTTGCAGCTGGGCCTCCCCCTGGCTTCCACACAACACCGCTCTCTTTTTCCATGAAAATTTACGGAATGTGTCCCACCTTGTTTGAACACCTTCAGATGACACTGCAGATGTTTCCTCAGCCCGAGCCAGCTGCTAAGATGTTCAGGATGGGAGAAATTCCCCTTGAAGTCATAGGAGTTCTTCCAATTCCTGCCACCTGGGAATGCTGCCTACTGTTCAAACCCGATCCACCATCCCACTGCAAACATTTACATGGAAAACAGGCTCAGGGAAGGAGAGATTGACATCTTCGTTCCTGATATCCTAATTGTGGGCTGGACAGCAATTTATCTTGTCTCTGATCGAACCTACCAGCTATGAACAAAATTTCACAACTGCAGGAGGCTTTGTGTTGCAACTTGCAACAAAAAATGTGGCATCCTGCATGATGGCTGAAAAGCTCAATGCACACAGATCTGTTCTCGTGGCTAACAGAACTTTTGTTACAGCATTTTTGTTGCTGTTGTTGTTGAATTGAAGAGATGTAGCTCTACTCTTTGAAGTTTAAGACTAAGTTGTAAATTCCTTGAAGTCAGCCTTATTTCCTTTTATATTAGCATGTTAACAAGCTTTGGAAGACTGACAGACCTTACAGGAAGACACAGCTGGGTGCTCCTCCAGTCTGGGCTTAATGAAAACCAGAACATGAAGGCTGAACTCTGGCTTGTCTGCTGTTTACAGACTCGGCAGGAAGAATCCACTGCCCCAGTGATGAAGGCATAATGTCCTCATCAAATACTGATACTTTCTGTACTACCAAGGAAAACAGTTGGGATTAATTAAGAAAGGAAATGCCACAATATTTTAAATTACTTCTGTAGTTCAAACCTTTGTACCAGATGAAGTCCAACAATAAATAAAAAAACCCAATGAAATAGCAATACAAAACAAACAACAAAAAACCAACCCACCCTGTGGAACTCTGTGGAAGATGGGATTTTGCAAAGAGGAATTGATTGAAGAGTGAGGGCCCAACCATGAGTGTGATCCAGACCTGGACCAAGAAGAGGCAGGTTACCTTTCAACTCCCCCATGGTACTGTGGGCCAAGTGAAAACATGAAAAATCAGGAAGAATAAAAGATTACACTCCCAAAACCCTAAGTCAGCAAAGAAGTAGAGAGCAATCCCAAAATTCCATTGGGAATCGGTGTTTATCAGGATGACACAGATTTCAAAGGACACTCCAGACATGTCTATACCACAGACAATGTACAACCCAAGCCTTCTGGAGGCAGCTTTATGGCCATTTTTTGCATTATTCAGGTTGGAAGCATCCTCCTGTTCCTGGGAATCCCTTATGCTACTCCAGCCCTTTTACATCACAAGCTCTTTCCTTCCATTTCTGCTTGTCCAGGCCCTGACTGTTGAAAAACAAATTCTAGAGAGCTAAAAGGGAGATCAAGCTGTGCTGTTGCATTTTGGAGCCCTAAGACCTCTGGAGAATATCCAGGAATATTGTCTCTACCCCGGATTTTAACAGCAGATTTTACTGTGGCATCTCTTTACATACACTTCTTTTGATTTAGTGAAATTTGTGCTCCAACACACTCGTAATACACGTTTAATTTCCATTTGTACAAGAGACAATTGTACACATAAATCAAATAAACACAGGCACAACTGATGGACTCTAGTGAGCACGACACACAGTTGCATTTTTCCCACCAATCTATAATTCTTAGGAAAGTCTACAGTCAAACGCATGGAAGGAAAGAACATCCACAGGCTGCATAAAACCCACTTTCACATTACTATTTTACATCTCTTTTAAACAAAAATGTTGTTATCATAGACCAAGACAAAGCTCTTCTCTTGAAGCAGTTTTCAACTCAACCAGGCAGAGTTTTGCTTTTGCTTTTATTACAGCAACATCCTTAAAAACCCTAAATGTTGACAGCAAAGACAACCTTTAAACACTGCCCAGCCCCACCAAGCAGATGCTTCATTTTCACGCATGCTTAGAGCATTCTGCTGCATGCCAGATTTCCACGTGCACCTGGTTATGCAGCCAAAATATCCTGCCAGAAACGTAAATAACACAAAGTCTGCAAAGTCTTAGGCTGCATCACTGAGCATTCAAAGTGGAAGTTCAGAATCTACTTTATGAACACGTAGGCTAAATCAGGAGAAGGCAGCCAGCCCGGTGGGTATTCCCAGGCCCTTCAGAGGAAAACTGGTGACTGACTGGGAACATACTGGGTCTAGAACTGCTGCAGACTTAAGACCAATGAGTTGTGCTCGTTAATAGGCAAAACCCCAAAAAAACTCCACATACAATGGATCAAAACCATAAGCACTTACTTGAACCAACAAGATCAGAGTCCTTTACCAAGTGCATGAAAAGTGGCGAATCCAGCAGAAGCACCAATGTTTTCATTGCCAAGGGGATTGAAAGTGATGATTTCAAAATACAGATATAAGACATTTGGAAAATCTGCCTCCTGTTTCATTATAAACCATAAAGCCTTTGTGTAGCTGGCTTTACCTCAACTTTGCTGGACTCAGGGTAGCTTCTGAATAGGCTTTTTATAAGGCAGAAGACATCAGTTAAATTAAAAACAAAAGAAAAGCACAACCCAATAATCCAGGATCAGGACAGAAGCCAAAACATTCAGGTTTATAGATTTCAGAAATGGTTTTTATGTGCCTTATGCACTGCTTATTCTCATGGGTCAGTTGGTGGTGATAACATCCAAATTAGAGATCTTTTTCTGACTTTATAATGCATCCTGTACCCCTCACTTGGCTGGTGTAGCCAGACTCTAGAAGTTCATACAATGCTTCATTAGTGCTCATTCATTTGGGAGAGCAGTGCTCCATCTAACCTGAAACGTTATTATGGATCTTTATTTATTCCACAGCCCCACTTCCCAGTAAAATTGTAACTCATCCTATTAAAAATGTTTGCAACTTCATCAAATTGGATCAATCAGTGGAATTATCTCCCTGCTTCTGCTATTATCCTAACATTTCATCTTAAATCCTTGCTTCTGACTCTGAGAATTCATAAAAGAGGAACTGTTCTATAAATAACATGCAGAAAGTTTTGACTAATGTGGAATGAATGTGCTCCTCTCACAATCTCCATGTAACCTCCATAATGTCAAGCCCCTGAGTGATTTTGTTGATTATGTACAGCATCCTGACATGCAAACTCACAATTTAGCCTGAAGACATTTGCAATTAATTAATTAATCCCAACAGAAATTATCAAAACTCATTCACCGGGCATTGCACAGCCAGCAGCAAGCAAGAAGGGACTTTTTAACCACGGAGAAGAAGAATTCTTCAAGCAGAAACAAAGCCTGCTGCAGAAAACAGAATGTAAATCTTGGAACAAAGCAAGCTTCCTGTTAAAGCATGGATGCACAACGAGTTGCCCAGGGGTTGCACAAGGTCCTTGCAGACCTACTTTGATGCCCGTCACCCTTCCCTGAAGGCTTTGAGAGTTGTGTCTGGCCTCTGACATGGATAACCACAATACCCCAACCTATCACAGAAACATTAACTTGAGAAATAAGCGGAAGATGCCCCAAAATCCTGGGGAGATATTGATGTTTGGTGTCTTTTTTCTCCTGAATGGGCAAGGACCACATGTTCCTCTTGCACAAGGGAATCAATAGACACACCAAGGAGGAGCTTGTTGAAACCCCTTGATTTGAAGGTGCTTTTCAAACTCAGAGAATCCTTTGTTAAATGCACAGAGGCAAAGCTCTCCAGCCCAGCTTTCTACCCAATTCAGGGTAGAATTTCAATTTAGTCAATCAAAGTATTTTGTTTCAATGGAGAAGGATTGTCTCAGTATAATGTTGACTGTTTTACCCTTTTTTAATATAAATGTTCTAAGAAAAAATCTGCTCTAAAACTTAAAATCTCACTCTTAATTTCTTTGAATGAAATTTCATCAAGCCCATCATTATTTTGTAAGGGAGCAGGGGGAAAGTCATTTAGACCATCCCAAGGTTTGGTTCAAACCATGGTTTTGTGCAGCAAATTCTTTTGACAAAAGTTTTCCTTCAACCATTTTGGTTTTCTTTGTTATCTGCCAAACCTGGAGCAGGGATTTTTAAATTTTTATTTTCTTTTCTTGTGATTTTTCCCACCCCACCCCAGGAATGCCTCCCTTCAAGAAGCTCCTGGTTGTGCTCACTGGTGAGACTGGAAGCACGACTCTGGGCCACCTCAAAGACCATCTGCTCTGCTGGGCCAACCTGCCGCTGCTGGATCACACTGCTCTTTCCTTCCCTAAGATGCTCCAGGGTGAATTTTGTATCTTCCTGGTCCAGTCCAATGCAAAACTCAGCTGCTGGAGTGGTAGGAATGTGGCAGGACTAAATCAGGGCTTCCCAAATGGATTTCCTAAGTGCAAAATTTTGATATTTAGCAACTTCTTGCCCTCAAATCAGACACACGGGGGTGACTGTGGTGGGTCTGAGGGACACCAGATATCTGTGTTTGGAATAGAACAGAATATTTGTCCTGAGAATCTGAGCCAATCCAGCACCTCTCCCTCCTCTCCCTTTGGAATTATTTACCACACCTGCCACTAACCCAACCCAAGCTCCACCACAGTTATACCAGCTCCAACTCTGGGAGTGATTTTAGTATTTTGTTCTCCTCTATAACGAGTTTTCTTCTGAAAACTTAACACAGAATTTAAACCCCAAGCTCTTCACAGCAGAGACAATGTGTCATTCATAAATTCTTCCATGGGATCACATCTCATCCCATCTCCTGTCCCATCTGCAGGAGCCACCATGACATGGTCAATATTTAAGACATTCTACACACCAAGTTTCACCACAGATTAAATACATAACAAATTAATTTTTGTTTCACTCCCAATAATGCTCTTCAGAGGCTTCTCCCATAACTTTTACATTAACTTTCTCCTTCAGGTCTGGGACACTTTAAAGAATTGATTAAAATAATAACTTCCTGGTCATGTGACTCATATACCATGCAGCTTGACATTTTAATTCCTGCTGGTTAAGACTTCCTCTGCATCTCACACAGCACTTTCCCAGTTGCCTCAATTGCTTTTCAAGAAGTATGTGTATAATAAGGAATAAAGGAGGCTGTGATTGGACAATGGGACACAACACAAGGAATAATTTGCTGAGTTTTGTTTATAGTGGATGTTGAGAACCCATTGTAAAAATTAAAGGGAGGAGGTTGAACCCCTGAGCCTGCTGGGCATTTGCACATCCCCACTTCCTGCTCTGTTCATTAAGCAAACACAAACAAGTTCTTCATTTACATTTTTATTTCTTCTAAATATGTCTGTGTTTTGGACAGAGAGAATCTAAATATGTGCAAGATAAAAAAAATGCATGAATGGTATAAATCTGTCCGGAGCAGCTCCTCAGAACTGCACATGGAGAACACGATGATGCAGTTACAAATTCCAGCCATTGGATTGCAGGTGCCCCTCACAAAGAGGCATTAAAGAGATGTTCACACCAAGCAGATGATAAAGACAGTCTGCATCTCCCAAGGCTGATATAAGGGAGAGCTGTACAAGTCACCTCCTTGTAAAAGAACCAGAGCAGTTCAGGAATTGAAAGTCCCCATTATTTCTCAAACCTGCTTTTTTCCCCTCCATTATAACTTCACCAATCTTTGCTAGATTCCAGATGCTTCAACAGTAAGTGATATTTGACTGGATATATAATAATAAAACAAAAAAAGTATATCCAAAAAATCCCTAAAGGAATCCCCTTGAAACATCTCACCACAGCCTTGCTATAATCATAGATGTTGTCACCAGCATATTTCCCTGATAAAGTCAGATACCTGTGATTCTGTGATGAGTATTTAGGGCCAGATTCTCACACAGGTGTCTCTACCTGTCACTACAGAGAGCAAAAATGTTCCTTATGGACCTCTGCGCATGCACCAAGGAAGCAACACCGAGCCAAGGAGTGTACATGTTGAAAAATGAGCAAGTACCTTTTTCTTTTGCACTTAATGACACAGAGAAAACATTGTTTCTCCTGTAGCCCCGAGAAAGGAAGTACTAAAAGATCATTTTTAAGTATCATAACAATTTTCACACAGCAGCTTCTGTGAAAAGGGGTCCCAGTTATTTAATCCTCTGAATGCAAGCAATCCTGGGATGAATCCATTATGTGAGTTCCAAAAATTGAAACAAGAGGCACAATTCAGGCCTGAGACAGACTGCAATTTACCTCCCCAATCCAGTAGCTGGAGGCTTCAAAGGGAAAGTACGGCTGAGAAGAAAGAAAAACACAGTGGAACAAATTATCCACCTAAATGATGTAAAGGGCCTGGAATCTGGCCACAACTGTAAGATTTAGATTTCTTATAATATACAGGAGAGTGTAAAATACAGTGTGACAGGTTTGGTAAACTAAAGACCCAGGAGTCCCTTCCCACCCTCAAAACAGAGATATCTTTACAGAGATTGTATGAGTCAGAGTGGGCAAAGGAAGAGAGTCAGAGCTCTGCTATTCCAACCCGACATGTCTCTAATTTATTTAAGACCATAACCAAATTAGGAAAGCCACAGAGACCCACACTGGGCCATCAGGCCACCCCTGAATTCGAAGATCTTCCCCTTATCTGTTTTAATCTCTGTTTGAATAAAACTCTTCTTTTAGAATAACATCTTGACCAAGATGAGGAACTGTTATTTCACTTCATTTTTTTTCCCCTCAAGGCTCAGTGCCCTGTTACTTGATGCTTTACCTCTGAGGTGAACTTAACGGGCTTCTCTTCCAGTCTTTGGTTCTTCCCATGTCTTTCTTCACTGGATTAGAAACATATATTGCATGCCTTGCCCTGGAGGCACTTATACATGTAACCAGGTCACCTCCCTTCTTAAAAAACTTAACAGACTAAGCCCTTTAGTTCTCACAGTAAGGAATATTCTTCACAAATACAGCAATATTTGTGAGCTTTTCACTCTTCTTCCAAAATAAACCAAACCAAAAAATTCATTTGTGTTTGCTCTGCTCTCTATGCTCTAACACAATGAAGGTCCCTTCCTTGCAGGCAAAGGAGTTCACACAAAAATCAGCCACAATTTTAATGTGGGTTCAGCTGGTGGGAGGAAAGTTGCCATTTTGCACATCACCACTGCAATCTTCCTCCAGTGGTGGTCACCTGGTGCTTATTCTTAATTTTAAATTTTCCACCTCGTTTTTGTAAAATGAAGCCAAAATGACAAGGAGCACTGATGAGAAAGAGCGTTTAGTGCAGGTCAAAAGAGCAAGGATTGTTCACAAAGCTTTGCACAAAGTCTGTGCAAGGCACCTTCCAGGAAGCTCCCTGCTCATGCAGGTTTCCATATTTCCACTACAAAGTCCTAATGTCTCTCTCATGTTCCTCCCCTTTCACTTTTCCCAACAAACCTTTGCTCTTTCTTGAAGATTATTTGCCTACGTGTCAGTCACATTCAATTCAAAAACTGTGTTCAAATAGAAAGAGAGGAAAGATGAGTTAATTTATTGTGATAATAAGGAAGATCCAAAGAATTACTTGTTTGCAAAATAGCTATTTTCCTAAATTTACAAGGCAGTGGTCAGAGCCAAGATGAGCTGCTCCTCTTTATGGAATGCATACGAGCTCTGAATGGCTCTTTCCTGGGCTTTTATTTTACTAAACTTGTCACACCAGATTTTACACTTCCTTCTAAATTATGAGCAAAAAGATCCCTTTGTTTGTCATTTTTCCGCTTAGTTGGATATGGATCATGATCAAACAGCGGAGCCAAGTTCCCATCCCTTGCTCACGGCAGCCCGAGCTCCGGGAGCCGTGGAAATGTGGAAATGCCCCTAACGGGTCTCTCCGGGCACCTGGGTTTCCCGAGCCTCCTGGGCATCACACCCTGCCCGGCTCTGCTGCTCACCTCCCTTCCCAGTGCCGTTGCTAAATCGCTCCCTAGAGCCCGGGGGAAGGTGGAGGGCGGTGATAAACGCGGGTCACTCCGATCGCTGCGTTTGCCAGCAGGAGACACCTGGCACTGACTGCATCTCCTCCAGACCCCGCGCGCTGCGCGTGGATAGAGCCGCTTGCTTTTGCACAAACCACCCGCTACCTGTCAGCACTGCCTGCAACGCTCAGAGCCTTTATTTGGATTATTTCACCCCTCCTGGCACACACCTTCCCCTACACGAGCCCTTTGTGTTGTCACCGGTGCCTGCCTGCGGTGGCAGCGCCTCGGTCACCAGCACGATGCTCCTTTTCCTACCTCAAGGCATGGAAAGCTGGTGGGTGGTTCAAACAGCCAGGGAAGGAAATAATGCTGTGAGCACTGCTCTCTCTAAGTTCCTGTCCTGGAGGCTTTTTCTATTATTCACAAAGCAGCAGCAAATAAACGAGGAAAACGGAGCAGTAACCTCCCACCTCCATCAGACAAATAGACTCATTTTTCCCTTTTTTATAGTTAGCACACCCGATTTTATGGCTGAAGGGGGGCAGGTAGGGGCTGTATATCCTGAAACAAACTGAGCTGCTGTGATGGGAGAAGGGACAGTAAAACAAGAGAGCGTTAACAGGAGGTCCTTGCGCAGACCCCAGGCTTGCGGTGACAAAGCCAGAGCACAGGAACGATCCCAGCACTGCCCTGGGAGCCTCTCCCAAGGTGTTGCTTGCCCATGCAAAGAGCCCTCATGTATATGCACCTCACACCTGCACACCCTCCCGAGGTGTGGCATTTCCAGGGGTGGCCCAGAGCAGGGCTGAGCTGCCCGGGCAGGGCTGTGGCACAGCGGGCACGGCCGGGCACTCCCAGCCCCTCTGCTTGTCCCAGCACCTCCCCGGGCTCTGCCTGGGACAGGGTGCTGGCTCTGAGTCACCTCCTCACGCAGGTCCCTGGTGCAGGGCACGTCTGAGGAGCTCCGGCAGCCCTGGGGACCAGGATGGCACCAGGACACTGCAGGGAAGGGGCTGCTCTGGGCAGGAGCATCAGGATCCCTCTGGCATCACATCCCAGCTGAGCACGGGCACCGTGTGACAGGAACGGTGCAAAACACACGGTGAGGCTCTGACTCTCTGTCCCCGTGTGTCCCCGGGTCACCCAGCAGTGCTAAGTGGGGAACAACACCTTCACAAGAAGCCTTTTTCACTGACACTGAAGAAATCTTGCTGGTCTCTTTCACCTGAAATCTCTACACCCTGCAAATGAAGTCCTGTGGAAGCTGCCGTAATCCCAGCATAATCAAGTGTAGAAATATTTTTCTTTCCGCCCTCCTCTCTCCTTCTTTAAGTTTGCCCTGATGTTTTTAATTTGTTGCGATGTGGCAAAAGTTTTGGTGATCTTCTGGACAGACACACATTGCAAATCCTTTACAAATATAGAACCAATTTACTGAAAATTACTGCATAATTATGGAACTGAAGAATATTTGAAGAAAAGTGATTTCACTGTGACTTCTCACTTCTGGAAACTACAGGAAGATTCCTCAAATAACTTTGATTTCTCATTGAAAAGATACTGTTGAAATTTTCTGAAGTATTTCACCTTTTTTTTTTTTTTTGTTTTAGAATAGTGGCAACACTAGCACACCAATAAATCTTAATGCAAGACTGTTTTGAACGTAATTGCACTAGCTGTAGGCTAGATTACAGGTGGCCTTTCAGACACTTTAACTTGCTGTATTTACATGTTGCTGCATCAATTGTATGGCTATTGTAAACTTTATATTATGCAAGGTGTGTAATTACACAGCCTTCCCAACTCCCATCACAAGTGCACACCTGGCCTGGTTCTAACAAGCACATTCCTTCTCAAAATGACTACATAATTAGAAAATTCCACTTCTTGGCCACAGCTCTGTGTTCAGCACACGTAGATTTTACTGTGAAATGCGTTTCCATTTCTCTCACAGGGTCACTGGACATGCTGTGAGCTGCTCATTGTTTTTAATCCTAACATGACCTTTATACTAAATACAAAAAACAACCTTGGGATTGAAAAGCATGGCATGATGTCATGAGCACAGAGAGTGATTTCAATGAGCCCAGCACTGTTTGATCAGGGACCAGTCCTCCCGAGGTGCTGATTCCTCATTTCCTGCAGGTCCCAAACTGGAGTTTGTAGTGCCTGGGAAGTGGCTGTCCCAATTAAAATCAGAAAATGAGGCATTTAAAATCCACAGGCGCTTGGAGACCCCTCGCTTTGAGAGTTTCCAGCTTAAGATGTTTCGTCACGCTTACGAGTCTGTTACAGGAAAACCTCCAAAACTTTGTTTTCCTGCAGCCACACACACAAAAACACTGACTGCCAAAACTTCAGTGGAAACAGAGCAAGAATTTTATCACAGATTTACTCAAGCGGGGTTGATCAGAGATGTGTGTGAGCAGCGTCTCTGCAGTGCCCCCTCCCACCCTGAGCAAACAGGGATCAACCACGGTAAATAACTTAATAGACATTTGCTACAAACAACACGAATATACTCCGGGTTGAAGAGGTTTAGGAAACGGGAATTTACAGGAAGGTTTCAGGACTGGGAGCTGTTAGAAGTGGCAGCTCCTTTCACACGTATTGTTGAGGGTAGAAGGGAGATAATTGTAAATCGTTACAGAAGAAAAAGAGAGCGCCAGATACCAAGCCCAAAGAAATCCCTTGGAAAAAAAAAAAACCAACTAAAATAAATGCATAGATGCTTTCCCACACTCCTTTAATCGGAATTTCAGATTCATCTGTGTGATCTGCGAAATAGTGGTTATCAGATTAAACCCCAAACTTCTCAGCTAAGTAACACGGTCCCATGAATTCACATGAATAAAGGGGCCAGATTTATAGGCAGATATTTTAATTCTTAAAACAGTTAACATAACAGTCAAAGAGATGCTTGGTTACTTACACAAAGGAAAGGCTATAATTGTAGCATCTTTGCTCTAAGGTGAATAATTAAGTAGATTCCACTGACAAAAGGATGAGAAGACTGCCTCGGGACATTTAGTCAGTAGAACTAAGCAACAGGTTACAGGGAAGCAAACAAGGCTATATTTAAACACAAACCTATTGACTCGATTATTTTCAATGCAATAAAAAAAAAAGATTCCTAAAATGAGCAATCCTTGGGCAGTTTAATAGAACGAGGCAGAAGGAACAAATTCAAGGTCACAGATATTGCTGTTGCAACATTTTTTTCAGGATATCCTTTTACTGCTTTATCCTCTTTTTCCTCTTGACTCTCAATTTCTCCCCAACGAAGGTGATAATAGTAAAAAAGAAGAACATATTAAATATTTACCCTATTCTTTAGTTAATGAAGTCATTCAATACAGCTCAGCCATATTAATGAATACGTTTTGCAGATTTGGCCCCTTGTGTTGAAAGGGTAAAAGAAGCCCACAGCATATTTGCATTCAAAACTATTTTTCTTCATTGTAACTAAGAATTTAAATATTAGTAAATAAAATTGTAGAATTCTGTTGGAACAAAAATACAGAATTCCTATATGGTGATCCAACCAGAATCTAGAATTAAAGGAACTGCTTGGGTCTGTAGCATTCAGGTGAGGCTGGACATCATCTCTCCATTTTGTTGGTGAAGACCAGAAGGCAAGGTGAGAACAAGGGACCTTTCCCTGCAAATCTACACATATTCTTAGCATTTATCCCCATCCTGAGGCTGGAATCAACCTTTCTCCCAAAGAGATTCCCTCCTGCACATTCTCTGCTCTTCTACCTGTGGCCTTGGGTCACAGGAGCCCACTCGAGGCTGCAGGGCTGGTCAGTAACTAAGCAGTGATCCAGCATGGTGATGCACAAACTACCACCAAAAATCAGCCCCAGGCTGTTGGATGTCTCACAAATCCAGCCCAGAGGGAGGAGGGTTTCCAGCTGCAGAGCCACTGGAAGCGGTACATGCTCTGCAAAGCCAGGAGTTCTGCACTCAGAAAGAATCCAAAGCCAGGCTGACGTCACCTTGTCTTGTCTTTCTGTCATCTGGGAGAGAGGGCAGGAGGTGGCTTTTGGATGGCAGTCAGAGAACGGCTCTAATGAGGCCTGGGTGGCAGATGGGGTCAGCACACACACAAACACTCCATCCAGACACACTCACATCCAGACAGCCCAGAATCCTGGGGACACAAAAGGCAGGAAGCCAAGAGAAGGACTGGATGGGCTGGCCCTACTAGTTTTCCATCCAGCAGGACAATAACCTTAAAAGAATGATTTTTAAGCTTTTCTTTTCCATCTCCTATTAATTTGTTTGACATGACCTTATCAGGACTCTGCTAGTTATGTTCTGCTTTCCTTATGCAGTTGTTTTCAACAAAGTGAAACTGCATATAGTTGTCTCCTTCTGTTATGCCTTCCCTTCTGCAGTGCTGAAACATTAAAACAATTTGAAAGATATGACAACGAAGTTCCTCAGTACAGTGAGCATGTGGATTGATATGTTTTGATTTTTTTCTTTAGAGAACAAGACTTGTCAGTGCTCAACTAGAAAAGCTGCCAAATACATCATCATCTCTCATTCACCATGACCCAGGTGCTGTCAGCCCAAACTGACTGTTTTCAGTAAAAAGAAAAAAATCGTGTTGGGTGAGTTCAAAACGGATCCCAAGAGGTGCCAATTAGGAAGCATTTAAAGTGCAAATTCTAATGTTAATTCTCTGAGTTCATTTGCTCTGTGTCCATTACCAAATCTCCAGTTTAAAATGCACTTTATAGCCTAATTTTGTGCGAGACAATCTGTTTCTTTCCTTCTCCGAACACTCTGATGGTTGCACATAGGACTAACAAATGCATTTAAATATTTGATTTGCTGCCATTAGCAAGAGAAAGGGAGAAGAAAAACTTAATGATGGATGATATGATAGGCTGTGCACAGAATGCCTTCATGCTATTCACAGCACATTATTATCAACATACCTCTTCCCATCATGTGCATTTTTTAGGGAACTAAAACAAACAATGCCACTGAACTCAGAGAAGAATCCCCAGTAAGAGGGATTAAAGTCTATGGAGGTATAAATGCTGTTGAGTGATCAGTTTTGTTCAAATCTTAACTGTTTATTTTGGTCCTGGGTTTTCTGCAGTAAACATCTTTACATTGAAATGTGGGGCTTTACTGCCTTAAAAGGAGCAGTGACATGTAATGAACATCTAAAACCTGCTTTTATATACCTCAAACCCAGTCACCTAAATCACTAATTTAACCACTGCAATCATCAGTGTAGCAACTTAATCCTGGGAGAAATCCAGATGGAAGGGCTGAAAAATATCTTTCAAACCATCTGTATTTTAAAATATATTGTTGCCAATGCAAGGGTTTTTTGTGAGGATGTTGATGCTTCTTTATCATCTAGAAATAAAAAAAAAAAAAAATCATATTTTTTCAGGTGTAGCCCTTATGTTTTGCACATTTTGGATGCTTTTGTGCAGCTTCCACTCAGTGGAAGACAACGAAGCAAAGGGCTGAACCCCAAGGGCCATTCTGGCACAGGAGCTGAGCAATCCCAGCCTGGATCTGCCACCAACATTAATGGATGTTCTGTGCATGGAACACTGGAAATTAATTCATAAATGATCCTGAAATCATTGTTGATATTAGGAATCAGCATATACAGCAATAACATAATCTGAACCAAAGAAGCACCCACTTTTCACATGGGTTTCGAAGTCAGAGTTTCATAAGTTCTAGGTCAGTTCAGTTGCACCTCAACACATTTTGTGTTGTATGACTTATGTTGGCCAGAATAATGCCAGAAAAAGCTAGGTTTTGACACCCGAATTTTTCCAATCTCTAATGGAAATCTAAACCCAGTCAGGCACCTGAAAAGGACACTTACATTTGATGGCAATGGGATCATTCACGTGCTTAAAAAAAAAGCATATGCATAAATGACTGCAGCTTTGAAATTTTTTAATATCAAAAATATTGTGTTTGATTACTTGCACAGGAACCCAGAGGGACCCTGTCCTCTACTCTTTATTAATAGAGGTATCCAGAGTCAGGGAATATCTCTCTTCAAAATTAAGCCCAAAAACCTCATAATCCAACTAAAGGAACCTCACCTTCTGCGCCGCCATTTTCTCGCATAATTATTCACCACATCCACAATTTTTTATGTTCCTCAAACAATTTGTTTTACTTGCTCAAAGAGGCACCAGAGAGTTAAAGGGTTGGTGCAGATCTCCATCTCCAACTGGTCTTCCTGAGTTTTTTTGAGATGAAGAGATGCCTAACCCTGGTGAGGAGATGCCACACCGCGTCCCTGGGGATTCGCTGCCAGGGTGCAGCGGCGCCCGCGGCAGCTGCGCCAGCCCCGAGCCAGAACAGCCCTGGCAAACAGATGAGCTGTGACCAGGGCTCAGACACAGGGGGAAACCAGCCAAGAGAAGGAGAAACCTCCACAGAGCAAGATTTAAAGTATACATTCAACCCCCCTGGCATAGGTCAGGCCAAACCTGAAGTGCTTGACGCCCCAAGTGCACTGCTCCACATCAGCAGCTCAACGACAGGTTAATTAATTAATTAATTTCCCAGCATTTGCTGCAGCCTGCGTGTGCAGAACTGCCCAGCCAATGTAGGACCATTTGGCCAAACAGCATTTGCAATTTGCTTCTATATTTAGGCCACTTGCCTGCAAAAGCCCACACGTATATTTAACAAGGTCAGTGAATACATTTGGGCGAGCGGTGAGCAATTTCTGCTGTGGCGAGATGCAAACGTGATGAATCAAAGGAGTTTCTCTTACACCTTAAATGTGAAAACACACAACCCTGAGAATCTCATTCGCACTGCAGTGCTTGTTCGCACACAGAGTCTTTTTTGACCTTTTGGGAAAGGATATAGAAATATGGAATTTGACCAAGGTTTTGAATTTATAAAAGCAAAAAAGCCCTGGAAATTTCTTTCAATGGAAATATATATTTTAAACTCAGTTTCCTCTTTTCAGATAAGCAATATCCCACAAAGAGAAACCAAAGAACCACCAAAATAGAAAAGCACCATACAGACAATTGTTTCGGTCTACGCCTACATCTAGACTCTGATGGAAGACTGAAGTCTTCTTGCATGCAAGAGCTTAAGCAGCAGCTCCATTTTAACAGTCTAAATATTCTTAATTTTCACTTTCCTTGGATAAAGTATTTATTGGCACATCCTTTTCCTGTAGCAATCAGCATCACTTTGAATAACTATAAGCATATTTACATTTTTCCTTCAGAGCTATAAGCACTGCACAGGATGCAATGACAGAGAGAATCAAAGACATGGTTCTATCATGAAATAGGAGATTTTGAGTCCTTTGAAATTCAACTGAGTTTAAATTGCCTTTTTTTCTTCTTCCTAAAGCACTTTCCCTCTTTAAGGTTGGAACCAAGGTTCAGAAGGGTCAAACCTTTTTTCTTTTTTTCAAGGCAGTAACTACTGACAGGAGCTCTGGTATTCAAAACTCATTCCAAAGGGTCTCCAGACGTGGTTCCCAGTCTGCCTTGTCACTGACGGGGGCCTGGAGCACGCCACAAAATTCCACCACCAAAAAACTTCATTGCTGCCCAACAACTTTCTTCAGCACTGCTCGGGGAAGTCAGCTCAGGAAGAAAATGTGTGTTGAAAAATTCATCGAGCACAGCCCCCCACTGAGGGGTGGCGAGGCTTTGCTGCAGGAACACGTAATGCTCCCGAGCACCCAGCGATGGAAGAGTGTCCTGAATTCCAAGTGCTCTATCTCGGCTCTATCTCCACATGAGCTCTAGCCTGCAGAAACAGAATTCACTGTTCCATGGACAAGTTCCAGGAGCTGTTTCCGTGTATGGTGAATGCCAAAACTGGGCCTAGTCGGCTGTTATTAAAATGCTGCTGTCAAGCTATTAGATGCTTGAAAAGCCCAGAATTAAAAGAAGCTTTATGCATGTACTCCCCACGGTGTTTCTAATCATGCCATTGATGTCTGCAGATCCAGTTTCCCGCAGAATTTAGCTACAGTTTGTGTTTATAAATCATTTCTTTTAAAGGCTGCCACCACACAACCAATCTCAGGCCTCGGTGTAATCTGCAGTTTGAGCAGGAGCGAGATTGTGCTCACAGATTGCAAAGCGCTCTTCAAAGGCACTGCTGAGCACAGGTGCTTTAGGGGACTTCTCCTCCTAGAAACAGGGTGTTTTAAAAGCATCCCAGTTGGACCAGTTTGCACTGGGAGCCTGCAAGAAACTCCTCCTTCACCTGCATTGCCCCCGTTCTGCATCATTCCTATAAATTCCCAGGACGTGTCGGGCCAGCTTGCCACAAACTCAGCTGTCCAGATACTGAAATGAATGCTGAAAGCACAGAATTTACTACCTCCAAAAATCTCTTTATCTTTTCATCTAAATGAAAGGATTTTTTCCCATCTTTGCACAAGATGTAAGATACTATCTTTGCAAAAGACTTCTTGCTATCTTTTCATTTGCATGTTCAATATCAACCCCTTCAAAGAATAAAAATTTGAAAGAATAAAATCAATGCCATCATTCTATTTTTTTTATCACAGAGCAGGTGACTTTCAGAGATAACTGGAGACATCTACAAGGAAACACACACAGGGCAAGCAATGCAACAATTGTGACAGTGAAGGCATGGAAAGGAAAAATGCAAAGATTTTAGGAAGCAGGAGCTGAGTGATGACATCAAAAGCACCAGAAAAGAGAAGACAGGTGAGGTCACAGCAGCAATGGGGTCAGTCCCATGTGGGTGAAAGGAAAGCATGGATGCAAAGAGCCAAGGACACAAGATAGAAGGGGAAAATAATCATCCTGTAATTGACTGTTCACTAATGGAGTCTATTAATTAATGATCACAGAAGACCAGCTAATTCGTGGTTAGTGGTGTTCAAAAGATAAACAATCTAGGCTGAATCAGCCATGTGGAATCTCTCCATGCTGGAGCTGTCTTGGAGAGGCTTCAGCATTTTCAGGGAAAAGGGAACAGTCCCAAACATCCACCGCTTCCAGCAGCATCAGGCAGGCTGAGGTCTCACTCTCATTTAATCTGGACCAAACACCATAAAATACATGAACATTTGTAACTGTCTGGGGTGAAAGAGGTGAGAAGATTTAGGAAAACTTCCAGAGCTACAGCAAAAGGCATGTTTTCATTACAGAGTACTTGGAATAACCCAGACCAGGAGAACACGATGCAAGCACTGACTTTTGCCAAAGGTGATTTTTAAGCCTGTCCTCATCATATCCTTACGTGGGGAAGGAATCACTGGTAGGATGATAAATACTCTGTTCTTTTGTGAGATCTGTGGGAGCATCCTTGAGAGGAGATCTCACGATCCTGAGGCAGACTGTACTTAATACTCCTAATTCACAATTATTTTGTACGAGTGTTTGATACAAGATAGAAAGGGTTTGATATCTAGAAAACCTTGCATGTAATACCCTCTTGACAGATCACTACACGAGTCTAATTGAATTTAGATCTTGAGATATGCTGCTCAGAACTCGTTTGCATTTCACTAGAAATGAGATGATCATCTTTACACAGAAACTGTGACGCATATTTTCATGCACATGAAACAAATACCAAAATATTCAGGTATTTGTGTGCTTTATTTGCACATAGTTGCTACCTCTGTGTAGGAACCAAGCAATTACTGTAACAGGTAATTATGTGCTCACATGTAATTTGCATTAGAGGAAGAAAAAACCCTACAGTTCACTCATTCTGTAGCTATTTGGGTTAAGAAAGCAAACAAGAGGCAGAAGGAAATCTGCATATTTGCCCAATGGACACAAGAAAAGAAAAAAGAAATCTCCATTGTTTACTCCTAAGCAATTTTCTTTTTTTACAGAAAATGTCTATTTTCTCCTGTTACCAGGTTAAAGGCAAAACATTGCTACTTTTAAGGCCTTCCGTTGTATGTGAATCACAGCCTCCTGAACAAGCTCTCCAATTACTGCAATTTTTGTTTAGTGAAAGAAAAATTTGTGCACACACAGGCTTTATAGTTGATTCAAACAGAAACATAATTTTTTTACTCAAAAGGAAATATTTCTTCGAATTATGGCAATCACTTAACAAAGAAAACTATCATTCTGGAATGAAAATCAGTAACTTTAATTTGAAAAAGAAAACACTTCCATACTCACCACTCCTTCCCTTATTTTGGAGGATAAATTGTCTGCCAAGCCTATATTCATGCAGATTTTTGATTTCCTTAAATTCCAGGATTTAGACACTTTACCAAGAAGAAAGCCTGGTTATGCATCCAGTTCCTTTCCCAAACTTCATCTGTGGCTAAGTAATTCCTGGAACACCTTGCCCCTGTGCTGGTCACCAGCAGGTCACTGCAGGCTGCCTTCGCTGAAAAAATTTATAATTGATTGGATATCTGAGGTTTGGATCCTGTGTGTGGTTGTTACAAAATACATCACAAGTTTTCATAAGCTTCATAGAGAGCTGCTTTGCTTGTCCTGCAAGTCCTCCTTGAACTCCACCAAAATATAAATTAACTCCCAGGAAGTGAAGACATTTCAGGTTTCTGGTACCTGACCATGGTGGGATTGAAACTGGATCAACAGTAACATGACAAACACAACTCCTGGTATTCCTCACTCCCCCACTTTCCCTGATACATTATGTGAATTTCCCTCCTCAAGCTCCTCTTATATTTCAGGGAGAATCCCCTAGTAACTCATTTTTCCACTGGCCTCACTCTGCTCTAGGATTAACTAAAAAGAGGATTGTGGGTGTTTTTTACCCCAAACAGGCAGCACAATCCTATTTTACCTTTGTTGTGAAAGCACCTTCTAACACACCTACAGGCTGCATTTAGGGAAAGGTGCAGCTTCCTTGGGGGACAAACCACTTAAATCAGCTCTCCTCACTGTGCTGGGACACTGCAGAGATCTCCTGGGAGCAGCACCCTGGAGTGAAACCCTGCTGAGACCTCAGCGGCATGACCAGCCCATAAATAACTACAGACAACTAATATTTAGTGGGTTTTGCTGCAAAGTAACTTGGGGTTTTTGAGTGTCCCCTCCACCCAAGGGGACAGGACAGGGACTATTTACCCCATTCCCTACTCCCAGGTAAAAACCCCGAGCAAGGACTGCACACCCATCCCCGAGCATGGGAACCAGCCCTTCACTGCTTATGCTAAATCCCAGACATGTTTATTCTCTAATCCCAGAGCTGGATAACAGCAAACAGCTCAGTCTCCATTAGTTGCCCAACAGGATGGGACAATCATCACATGGTGCTTTTCACACCTGCTTCCCTCGTCTTTTATTTTTAGGAGGTATAATATTCAAACTGGAAGAATATGGCAATGCTCTACACTATTTTAGCCCTTTCCTTACATCTCAGACAACATTTGGTCTTCTTCTCCCCACTTGTCTGACATTTTGTCTCTGTTCAGCTCCACGTTAATCGGATCATAAACCAAATTTAGAAGGAAATACTAACGGTTTCTGAACTGCCCCCCAGAGAAATATCAGAAACAACATATCCTTTCTCAAACCGAATTTTTTTTGTGACACACCTTGGCATAGCACTCTCTAAAATGTTTGTTCCCTTAGTGTTCCTTGCCTGTTTGTAAAGCCCTTCCTTAGCTTAAAGCACCACAGCCAACAGTTTGTCACATGAATGTACTGAGAAGCAAAACACCTCCACAAGACTCTCAGCACTGCCAGACTTGTTTAGGACCTTCAGCACGTCTCTAGCCAAGCTGTGCCTCATTTTACTGAGCAGAATGAGAGGTGTAATCACAGAGTCTGCAGTCGCTTCTGGGCTCAGATGAAGAATTTGTCTATGTTCAGTTTTAAACTGCTTTTTTTGGCAGAGTTTAAAATACAGGAATGAGAGTTTTGTGTATTGACATGGTATGTGTATGTGTATATCTATTTATATTTAATATATACATGTACATATATGTTCAGGGCTCCAGGTAGGAGAATTTTAAGCAAATGGAAATAAAGATAAAACAGCAACACTGAACTTTCACAAAGCAAATGATGAAAGTGATGTCTAGGCCTTAAAATAACACACACTTCAATAGACAAGAAAGTTCTCTGTTCCCAAATCCCTCTTTGCAGCCCCTTTTCACAGGGACACTGCTGCTCCATGGAGACTCTCGGGCAATGGATGGTTGGACAAGTCAATGGGAGTTGGCTGTGCTGAAGAATTTGGGAGCAAAAGGCCCCCAGCACCTCAGAGTGTGGAGAGCAGGGAGGGAAACAGAGGACACACCTCGTGTCCTGCCTGGCTTTGACCCCAGCACACACATTTAAAGGCTTTTTTCTTTCCCCTCCTCAGTGCAGTTTGTTGCCACTCATTGCATTGACGTGTAAAGTCAAGGCCTGACCTTTTTTTCGAGTCCAAGTGAGAAAGCAGATGAGATACTGGGACAGAGGCAGACTTTTAGCCTCAGAGGCTGGCAAGGGAGGCAGAAGTGCTGCGCCTGAAATCTGTGTTGGGCCATGACCAAGACATCACTTATTCCACAGCCATCCACAGACTGGCACTTCATTTCAGTACTAGAGATGAAGGGTGGTCTGACACATAAGTCATTAGGAAAAAAAAAAAAATTAAATCAATATTCCTAAGCCTCACAAGAAAAGAATGCATTTGAGAGTCAGATTTTTTTCAAGAAGAAAGTCAAGTCCAAACGCTAGTTAGGCCTGTCTGCAGCTGTGAATTGTGCATGTAAAAATATACACTGAGACTTCTTTAAACATGGAGCCAATGTTATAAAGAAGTAGATGTAATTTTCCAAACAAAAATGCTATGGTCCCTACCTTAATTTAGCTGGCTGGTTTGCATGCTCAGAAGATATTCACACTTAGGGGTAAAAAAAATTAATTAATTTTATACATGTAAAATTCTACCATTTCACACCCAGAAAGGGAGGGCTGTATCTTCCAAGGAAGAGGGGAGCATGCTTGAAATGATCACCCTAAAACGACAGCCAAAGCTTCATATTGGTGCTAATGCTGCTAATTTACTCTTTCAATGGGAAGTTACTAATATTAGAAATTTGAAGGTCTTTTGAAGACCCCAGTTTATGGATCCTAAGACTTGTATGTCTGGTTATGAGGAGAAAACAAATTACCCATCTATCAAACCATTATCAAACTAACATCATACTTTTTCTACCAAAAATGTTTCAATGCTTTCGCAGCACATGAGGAATTCAAGACAGACCCTTCTGTAGTCAGTGCTTGTTCTAAATTCACCCACTACCTCAGAATTACACCAGAAACACACTGAATCTGTTTTATTCCTTTCTTTTTTTTTTTTTACCACATTTGTTTAAAGATGGTCTTTCATTGGTTCCTCATGTCTCAAGTCAAGCGACCTTATGATCTTAAAGTTCCTGTAGGTTTTCCTCAAAAACCAGAACTTTCCAGGCAGCTGAATACATAATACAGGTAAAACAGAAGTGCTAATCATTTAGAATTTCTAAATTTCTCTCACGAGGTCACCTTTAGAAGCAAAGATTATGATAAAAGGAAAAAAAATAAAACAACTGGCATCTAAGGCATTTGCTTTTAGCAGGGCCTTGGGTTCCTGTTTTCCTCCCAAAGCACAAACACGATGAAGCCAAAGTCTGCAAAAAGGCTAACACAAGAATTCTGCTTCAGATTATGACAGAACGTTAGTGACCTGTACAATGACAAAAATCATTGAACCAGTCAAGGCAATTTGTGATGAAAAATTACAGGGCTGGAACAGAAGCGCGCTCGGAGCGCTGAAGAAGCCCAGAGTCATCCTGCTCTCCTCGAACCAGAGCGGGCAAATCTTCCCCCTGCAGCCACCTCAAATTCTCTGCTAACTCTGCTAAAGAATGAAATATTTAAGTGCCCTCGCCAAACAAACAAATCTGCATCTGAAAAACCCTGCTTGGAAGATCGCAATATTTGGGGTCCTTAATGAAACCACGTTTGGCAGAGTTACAAAATTACATTTCAAAAATCTCCTTATTTTTCCGGCGTCAACGCTCCTTTCTGTGCACCACAAAACTGACTCCAGTTGAAAATGCACCTGTCAGAGCTGTCAGCCATCAGCAGCACTCTTTTGTTGTTTGGTTATGCTGCCAGGCTATTCCAGTGTGTTTTCACTGAGAGAAGGAGGTGTCATCTGAATATGGCAAAACAAAACTGTGACTCACTCAGCAGAATCAGACAGACCTCACAGTTTGGAGTAAGGCACACAGGCTGTCTGAGACTGCAGACTCCTCCAGACTACCTTTCTGCTTGCACAGCACCAGCACAGAGCTGATCCCACTGCACAACCAGGGAATGAGAGGAGCCCTCAGCAGCTCAGGGCTTGTGAATCAGCACTGGCTCCATGCATTGCCACACCAGCCACAATCAACACCCAGCCCGTACAACAGAGGTGGCAAAGCAATCCTGGAGTCCATATGGTGTGGCAAATAAAGGAATACATCATATTTATAGAACAAACGAGACAGCAGGTAATTCCTTTGGATGTGCACACCAAAATCAAAGCTATCTAAGCATTCGCTTATTTTTTCTTTCACTGACTTTTTTCTTGCTTGTAAATCTGTGCCACCGAAGCCAGGCATTCTGTACCCTGTGGCAACTCCTGGAAGTTATAACAGTTGAACTAATGAGATCTGTGAAAGCACTCCCTCTTTGAGAGAGGAAATGATTTTCAGTCAAACAGTTGAATGTTTTCCCTACCATCTGCACAACCTTTTGTTAAAGCACCTTCTATACCAAGACACCTGATTAAACAGATGGGGGAAGAAAAAAAGCCTTTGTTGAAGTTTTGGAACCCATTTTCTTCAATTAGATTCTTCCAATAAGTTTTCAGTAAAGCCAGACTTATGTTCTGCATATTTTTAATCATAAATCTTTTGCCAAGAAGGGGTAAAAAGACGCAATTCATGGTGCCCTGGGGTGTCTTTGCATGTCTGAAAATACACTACTGCAAGTCTTAGAACCATGGAATGTTTAGGGTCAGAGGGGACTTTCAAGATCACCCAGAGCCACCCCTGCCATGGGAAGGGACACCTCCCGCTGTCCCAGGCTGCTCCCAGCCCCAGTGTCCAGCCTGGCCTTGGGCACTGCCAGGGATCCAGGGGCAGCCCCAGCTGCTCTGGGCACCCTGGGCCAGGGCCTCACCTCCCTCACAGGGAGGAATTTCTTCCCAATATCCCATCTAACCCTGCCCTCTGTCAGCTTAAGGCCAAACCCCCTTGTCTTGTCACTACAAGCCCTTATCAAAAGTCCCTCCTCACCTCTCTTGTGGCCCCCTTTAGGTACTGAAAGGTGCTATAAGGTCTCCCTTTTCTTCTCCAGGCTGAACAATCCCATCTCAGCCTGGTTTCATAGCAGAAGTGCTCCTTTCCTTCCCTCCAGTGTGTGACCACCCCACAAAACTTGGCAGGCTCTCCTCCACAGGTCCCCTGCTCCCTGAGTGCGACACCCACTGAAGCAAATACAGCAAACACTGACTGAAGTACAAGGGGAGTGTCAGGCAGGTACCACCTATGCACCAGGTCCACCCTTGAAGGCCTGGGCAAGCATCTGTTATTTTAAATATTCAGTGGAGATATCAATCCTGGCCAAAGGCAACGACGTGATACAGCTTTGGCCCAACACAGAAAACCCAAAATAAAACACACAGCCTCTTGATAGTTCATATTAAGTGCTCAAAATTCAGGTAACTCATGGCATTGCAAAGGAGTGTCTGTTCATAATTCAATGCTGGCAATACTGTAACCAGGATTAGGTATGTGCAGATTAAGTTATAGTGAAAGTGTAGCTGAAAAGCTCACCACCTCTAAAAAAAAACCCCTAAATGTAATTTCTTTGCTCAGAAACGGAGCCTTTCCCAGGCTGGGCAGGGGGGTCGGGCAGCATTGGCAGGGAGGGCTGCCTGCCCCAGATGGCTGCCAGGCCCAGGTGTCAGCAGAGCCCTGAGCGCATCCAAATCATATCACTGCTCCATTCCTCCAAACAGTTATGCCTTAAAAAACTCAACCAAAAGGAGTGCCAAACCAGGGACCCCTGAACTCTAGAGGGCTGGAAAGGGAGCCCAGGGAGCCAGGGCAGTTTTGGGCACATCAAGGCAGGCTCCTCCTCCTGGGCACGGAGCTCATTCCCCATGGAACTCGTTCCCCTTGGCCCGTTCCCCTCAGCACAGCCCCCTCCCTGGAGTGGCACACGGAGCTGTTTATGGGGGGAAAGCTTGGCAGATGCAAGAGTCAAGTGCCAAGAGTCTGGACGCTTTTTCTCCTCAGCAGTGCCAGCAGTGGCATCTGGTTGCATGGCTGGCTCCTGGCTCGGCACTCACGGCGTGGGGGGCCCTGGCTCGGGCCTGGCCTGAACTCTGAGAGGCTCTGGTGGGTCAGTCTGTCTCTAAACAACAACCAAAAATCCTCTCTCACCATTCACCCTTTCATTCTCAGAGGGGAAGAGGACAGAGGTGGGATTTTGTCTGAACACTCTCCCCACATCCTCTCAGTGCTGTGCCCAGCACCTGGCCCGGCTCAGCTCACTCTCAGCCGGCCTGTGCTGAGGCTCAGCCCACTCTCAGCCGGCCTGGGCCCGGCTCAGCTCACTCTCAGCCAGCCTGTGCCCGGCTCAGCTCACTCTCAGCCGGCCTGTGCTGAGGCTCAGCTCACTCTCAGCCGGCCTGTGC
>VXAC01005037.1:366404-415660 GCA_013399225.1 Rhipidura dahli | reverse complement strand
AGCTCACTCTCACCCGGCCTGGGCTGAGCCTCAGCTCCCTCTCAGCCGGCCTGTGCTGAGGCTCAGTTCACTCTCAGCCGGCCTGTGCTGAGGCTCAGCTCACTCTTAGCAGGCCTGTGCTGAGGCAGGGCAGTTTAGCATCAAGTTTTCCTAATTAAATTCACTCTGGCTTCAGGTTGGACAGGAATGCGAGGATTGTTGCGTGTCAGGATGCAGACACCCTGCCAGCAGCCAGGGCAGAGATAGGCACAGGGCTGTGTCACGTTTGCCTCAGCCTACACACCGTGCACAGGCTGGGCCTGCAGCTCGCTGTTTGCATGACTAACTACGAGCCTTATGAACATTTACACATTTATTTATGCTGCCAGGTTTTTGTATATTCACATGGTGCTGCATGTCTTCTGCAAACTCGGGTTCCTGACTCTGAGGGATTTGGGATATCTCACTGTGGAATCCAAAGACTCATTAACATCTCAGAACTAGAAACCTTATTGGAAACAGCACACGATTGTAAAAAAAAAAAAAAAGGCATGAAATCTGCATTTTTTTACTTCCCTTCACCTCCACCACAACATTTATCACAGTATAAAGTCTGAACTGCTCTTCCTGACACGTTAGTCATTCCAACACAGACAGCAAAGCTGGCTATTCCCATTGATTCCCCTTGCTTTGAAATGTGTGTTCTAAAAAGCAAGTTTTGATTTCTGCCTTATGAAGAAAGGTATCCATCAGAAATAAATGTAGTTAACACACTTCTGTATTGCACTTATTTCTTCAACATTTTAAATATTACCATTTTTCACTGGACTGATAGCTCAGTAGTCTCAGAAGAGTCTCTTGAGCTGCCTACAGTGCTGGGGACCCCCAAGAGCAAGCGCAGGGATAATGTTTGAAGTTCAGGGAGCACAGAAGGGCTCGCACTGCAGCGCACGTAGATCCCTGTGTGGGAATGATTATCCTCAACTTTTCAGCTCTTTGATGCATTGTGTGAAAGATACCCACAAATCTTAACCAAAAGTTTCCTACATTAAAAGCACAGCCAAGCAGAGGAGCCTGGTCTTCTGGCTGTGGAGTTTTGCCTGAATATATCCCCATGTGAATACCCTGCTTTGAATGATGTAACTTGAAAGGATTGTCTGCATTGTGCAGAAATTTTCTGTTTCCCATTACTCATACTTGTAAATGTATCTGTTCTACAGCTCCCTAAGAAATGAACAAGCCTTAGCATCCCAAATATTCCTAACACATTTTTAGGCAAAACAGAATCAGCTAGCTGTTCCATGACATTAAGTAATTCTTTCATGCCTCGCAATGCCTCAAGAGTCTCGAGATAACATTTGGATGCGTTTATGCAATTTCTGAGATTCCCTACACAGGTACAACTGGGTCTTTTCCCACTCTGACTGAGCTTTTCCTTAGAAGCCTGATAAACTGCACTGCTGACAGCTCCACAGTAGTGGAATGGGGCAGGCAAGTGCCTCAGATGTTGAAACAAGAAAGTATCCCAGCATTTTTCGCACCCGGGACTCTTGCTTAGCAAACATCCCCACCCCAGCTGTGGTATGGAAAAACTGCAATCTCTGTACATACTTTAAAAAATGTAAAAGATGGACAAATTTAAAAAAAAAATAGGTTTAAAAAACCAAAGTAAGAAGATGATGTGGCACCCCTACACTGAACTCAGCTTGGGTGAAGAAATACATGCATTAAATTTTGTCAAATCCAGTAAAAGAAAAGCCCACAACAGAATCCTGTGTGTAAATTCACATCTACAACAGAAGCTTTTGCTGCCTGAGGATGTCAGACAGAAGGGGGTGATTTTTACGTTATATTTTTATGTTCACCAAAGCAACACATGCAATTTTAAGAAAGCTACAATAGTCACAGAAACTGCCTCATCTTAGACCTGATCTACTTCAAACCCAGCTTTTAAAGAGGATTATAAGGAAGGAGTTACAGTGATAAATCCGCAAATTACTATGGACTAAGCCATTCTTTCTAAACAGCTCCTTTGGGCCTTTCTGCTGAAAGCAACACGGCTCCAGAGGGCTGCAGCTCTCCGGGATCCCACAGACCTCCCAGCTCCTATCTGCCTCCCAAAGCTGGCAGGAACTGGCACAAAGGAGAGATAAAGACAACGATCTTCCCCAGCAATGAGGTGGGGGATTGGACATTGCAACTGCAATAGGGCAACCTGGAGAAATGTAACCACGAGGCATCCCACACTCGATGGGAGATTTCAACACCGAGTTCACGTAAGCGAGGGAACACAAATCTTTGAGCTCCTCTCCTTTGCAATGGAGCTGCATTGAAATCTCTAGGTGTGATGGCAGCTCCTCTCTGATAAAGATGGGATTTCACTTGCATGCTGCAGTACCTCACACGCACAGGATCCTGTTTCCCTTTTATCCATAGGAAAGGGTGATGGCTGAACCCTTATCATCCTGTTTATCTCACCAGTGTCCATTCCCCTCAGTAACTGGGCAAAACCTCCCCTATTTCTTGATCAATAAAGCAGCACCTGCTCTTTCCTGCCTGTGAGATTGCTATTTTGGAACATTCATGATTTTTCTTGCCTTCTTGCCCATTTGTGTCCAGACTTAAAGTTATTTGTAATGAATCCTGGAAAATGGCCCAAGCTGCTTGTGAGGTGATAAGTCAGGGTGGAAAGCACAGTTTAAGGGTGATACCTTTATTTCTGCCCTGCTCCATCTCACATCAAGCAAAAGAAAAGTCACCTTCAGCCCTGTTCTGGGTGAGCAGGGATAAGGTGCTTTTGTACATAACATCTTCCTGGCCTTCATCAGCCTGACGAGGAGAAAGGGAGGCCTTAGGCTGCCTCAAGGGGTGCCCCACCAGTTCTCACCACACTTCCAACACCTTTCTCCTCTCTGCAGACACTTCAGCAGCTCGGGGCTGAAGGGGAGCAGTGAACCCCTGGTGAAACGAGGCAGTGCTGGACTCTCACTTATCCCCATGAGCAGCACAGCCTGGGAGTGGTTCCTGGGGAGTCTCTCCTGACACGCATGGAGTTTGCCCATGGATCATTCCTTCTCCTCACATGACTCACTGCAGACCTGAGCTGAGCATCTGCCACCTCTGCCAGGAGACTGAAGAAGACAGAGGCAGGCTGTAACACACCCAGGGACTTAACAAGGAAAAACCTGAACATATGGACTGGAGGAGAGGCCAGGGTGATCTGCTCTTGCTCCAGAAAAGCTGCACATCTCATAGCACATTATAATTTTTTTAATAAAGCTATAACATATCATGGCAACATGACTAAAATCAGCCTTGGTGATCTCTAAGACTCATCATCATCATTATAGGTAACATTGGAAGAGTAGAGCATAAAGACCAAGAAGAGGAAAAAAACCAGCAGAACCATTCTTCTGGCTATCACAGATGACATGCAGCTTCTCCTGCTAATGCAGCTGGGAAGGACACACTGTGCTTGGTTTGTGGGAATAAAGGCAGCCATAGAGCCTTCAACACCTTCAGGTCCAAATGGCATCAAAACCCATGAAACCCCAATACTGGAATGAAACAAAAAGACATTTCTCCCCTGCTGCCCTTGTTGATTTCCACACTATCTTCTACGTTTCTCTACTGAATTTCCTCTTCTGTGTACTTTTCTAAAATTCTTGCTCGTGGCTACTTTCCAGTAGCAGTGCTTTGTCATGAAACAGGGGCTGGCAAGTGCTGGGAGCTTGGTTTGCTCCATGTTTTCCGTGGCGGTTGTGTTTTTATTTTAACTGGAAGCAGTAAGATGGTTATAACCGGAACATCCACAGTAAAAGGGGGTCACACTAAACATGCCAGACCTGTCTGGGCAGGTCTAATTTAAACACCAGCCTTTTAAGAACGGGACTGTCTTTGAATGAGATTTCTTTGTACTTCTGAAGACAGCACACACCCTTTTCCTGCTGCTTGATTAAACAGCACTTGCCCAATGAATAGATCTTGATCAGGAATAGAAAATGCATGGAGCTGTCCTGGGGAAAATGTGCTATATCCTTTCCCAGACTCACCTGTGGGAAGACATGTACAGCTATATTGAACACACAGGCCTTTCAAATCAGTCCTCTTGCATCTGGACCTCTGCTCTGTCAACTGTCTGTGCCTTTAAAGTATTTCCTTGATGCATTTGAACATCATAAAGCATTAATGGCAGTGGAACTGTCTCACAGGAAAGCTGTACTTTCAGATTTGGCTTTGCCTCTGGAGGGCAAGCACCAACCAAGACATGGACTGTTTCATGGTTGTAGCCCAAGATGCAGCATCACAATCACAGCAGAAAGCCTCAAGTGCACATTTCACTGCTCTTGCAGAGGTGGATCCTCCCTTGCTAAAAATAATCCTGACTTTATTGCAGGAACAATCATCCTTCACCCTGTTCCACTCACCCAGTACCACACACACCAAGGACAGTGAGGCAGGAAGGTACCAAGGAGGAGCTGGTGTCCATGTGCAAGGTGAATATCAAACTGTTGTGCTTTACTTCTTCCTGTTTCAGGGACTTTGGCTTCTACAAATGCACTAAATTCACATGAAGAAAACACAAACTCCATAGCATAAATACATTCGTACCAGATTTTTAGAATAACAAGTGATAACAGAAAATTTCACTCCATCAGAACAAGAAAATTTGCTGTCCAGAACACAGAGCTGGATTAACTCTGCTGTCTGCTCCAGTTTCCCTGAGTTATCTTGGGGAAATCATCTATCCCCCACAGAAATGAGCATGAGCTGTCGAGTGTTGCAGCTCCCACTAATTTCAAGACTTTGCTGCTTCAACACATTTCAGAAGTTCACACCTCAGCCTGACTGCTGTAAAATGGAAAGAACAGCAATTCTTGACCTCAAAATAATACCATGAGGATAAACATGTCCGAGGTGTTAAACCACTTGAGTGTTCCACGGACAGCAGCGAGGTCAGGCTGGCCCCCATCTCCAGGGGTGACTCACCTCCAGGAGAAGGTGCTTGCATTCATTTGGAAGGACAACAAGGCATGACTCAATGGATCAAAGCAATTTATCAGTAGTGAAATCAGCACCTAATGTTAAATTCTGAACTCCTTTCTGCCAGTTCATCTGCATATTAGAGCTTTACATGGTTAGTATTAGCTGAAACTAGACCCACTTGACAGGCAGAATGGTTAATTAGGTGATTATGAAATTTCTGCAGTGGCTCTGGTAAACATGGTACAAAATAGAAATTATTTTTGCAACCATTTTTTTTTTTTTTTTTAGATTTTTAGTGTATTTGTTCTCTCTATTTTTTGAGGGCTTCAAGAGAGAATTTTGGGAGGCGCTCCACCATTCTCTCTCCATCCAGACACTCAGTTCTCAAGGGGTTAGAGGGCAAAGCTTGACCATGCTGCTAGAGAAAGGATTTTAACTACTCCTCAAAAATTTATATCCTACTATATAAGCATTTGGGCGGCAAATAGGGATCATTCTGCAAAAAGAATTCTTTACAGCACTTCATCCAGCTTAGCCCTTGTCTCCTGGTGCTTAGACAAACAGTTTTTGGTTTATGTAAATAGATAGTGGATCAAATTTCCCTGGCTGCCACACCCAGCCAGCCTGAATCACCCAGGGAAACATAAAGAGAGTCACCTTTTATGCCGTGCTTTTTCACCAAAGTACACAAGAGTTGCTACGTTACCCTTTCCCCACCAGCAAACAGATTTTTCATCCTGAAAGAACTTTTCTGGGGCTCAACCCTCTGCATAATGCCTGGTTTGATCTGGTAAAGAGGAGAAAAGCTGGGTGTGAAACGAAGCAAAATAAATGCTCTAAGTGAGCCTTGACTTCTGGGCTTCCATGTTGGTGCTCCTACAGCCGAGTGCTCCAGGGGCATCTGCTCTTCCTGCAGCCTCCTCACGTGCCCTGAGTGCAGGACAGGAGGACTGAGGCAGCCACAGAGCCATGGAGAAAACCCTGGATGAACCCAGGAGTTCACCTACACGCACTTGTCAGCCGCCATTAGTTGGGTTTGCTTTTCTGGAAAGACCAACTCAAGGCAAAGCCGGCTGGATCAAGGGTAGTTACACCTCTCCAGTGAAAAATTATGGATCAAGAAGCAGCCCCGTGGCCCTTCTCCAGCCACACTTGGCTGTCCTGCACTGCAAAGCCTCCCCACACAGTTATTGGGACAGCAGAGCCTCATGTTTGGCCACAGAGCAGCTCTGCTTCCCTCCTCCAGGAGCTCCATCCTTCTCCCTGTTTGAACCTGGCGGGAAACTCTCTCCTGAGGCTGTTGGTCACTGCTGCAGCCATGGTGCAAAGCTGGCAGGAGAGGCACATCTGCTGCTGATGCTTTTCAGAACTTCAGAAAGCATTTCTAAAGCAAACCCTTAAGTCCCAAAGGTAAAATGAGGCGGAGAAATGATCTTTGGATGTTTCTTTTCACACTGTGAAAGAACTCTCCATCCCAGTTCCTGTGCACCCCTGCCCACATCCCATCCAGACCCTTAATCCCACCTCCAGCCCAACCTCTGCCTCACAGCTGCTGCAGGAATTCAAAAGGACTCTGAAGAACAAAGCACTGAGGTCTGAATTCTCTATGGAAACCTGAATGTAATCCCTGCTACGTCAGCAGCTCACCTAAACTTTCCAACCACCACACTAAAAACACTTGAAAAGCCAAACCCAACTGTTGGTTTCATTGATGAAACAGAGGGAAATTGGAGTTGCTGGAGTTTTTCCTACTTATTGGCCATTAGAAAGATGGAATGCTTTGTGAGAGTTTGATTGATTGCTGCAGAACCATTCCATTGTCGGGCCAGCTCACTTCAGAGCAGTGTATGGACTGAAATCTTTTCTGTTTGTTCAAACTCTTTATAGAAATTCTTACATAGCTGTGGTTACACAGTTGTAAATACGCATGCATGTCCAACTGTGGAACTATCTCTGTTCCATCGCTCTCCTAAGGCTTTAACTTTGATGCACAACTTCTAATTTTTTAATGGGAAGTATAATTATATTGATTTGTCTCAAGACTCTCTGAATTCTTTTCCTTCATTAACTCTGTTGCTCTATTACTCAGACTGATTTTGACTCAGTCACGGTGCTCATTAGCAATGTGGAGTATAAAATGTGATGTGTAAATCACACAAATCACTGCAATGTGCATTTAACTCTCTGTTGAAGGTGCAAGCCCCAGCTTTTTCTACACTATTTCCAGGACATGTCTTGGCACTATTATGCTTTGAATCATTGTGATAACCAGAGGACAAAGCTCCTATACCTCAACAATTTAAAACAAATAGAGGGGGGAAAGAGAAGAAAAAAAGTAGAAAGAAGAAAACATCTCTGGGTGGATCTTAACTACAAAACCATTGGTGTTAAGTACTCAGAATAAATGGTGAGAAAAGGGAAGTGTTCACCAGAGGAAAAGTGTAAGGAGAAAGTGGCATGGGGTGGACAGGGGCCTGGGCAAGTGCCCACGGCTGCTGGGCAGCCCAGAGCAGAGCTGCTGGTGTGGTGCTCGCTGTGGGAGTTGGCACAGGCTGGAAATTAACTGGTGTGATACATAAATCCTCAGCAAAACTGATTGCACACACCCAACTGAAAAATGTAAGTAAACAATAATTCCTGTCCTTTTTATATCTATTGCTTCAAGCTCAAGCATGCTTTAATCCTTCATTTTATTTGATATCATTTACCTTATCCAACACATATAAAAGGATATGTTCTCCTTCTTAGACTGCCTTCAAACTTTCTATGAAACTGGCTTTAAGGAGTAGGCCAATATTTGTATAGCAGGTAATACCTAAAAGGGGCTCCCCTGTCTAGAGAGGCAGAGAAAATTCCCTTTTTAGGCTTTCAGCATAGAAAAAAAAGCATGGTATGCTTCGAGAGGCACAGTCTGGCTTCAGCCATGTATTTGATATTCCTTGCATGTGTGGCTCATGTCAGAAAACTGAGGACTAAGTGCCAAAAGTCATTCACTTTTCAGATGTGACATGTCTAGAAACGCCCCCATCTTTGAACAGAAACAATCAGGAGCATTTCCCTCTTGTAGAGCTTTCAAACAGTTGTGAGAAATACAGGGTTATAAAGTTCCCTGTGCTTCGACCAAGAATAGAGGGGCTGACAGGGAACAGAAAAGTGGTGGAAAATAGGAAAAGTGGTGGAAAATAGGAAAAGTGGTTAAACAAATGGTACACAGGTTCTGTGCCTGACTCCACCTCAGGTGCTTTGTTTGGCCTTTGGCAAGTCACTTATCTTCTCTGTTTCCGTAATGTTTGAATGGAAGCTCACAGTTAAAATTATGAGCTTGTAGGAGTTGGAGACCAGCACTGAGGGCAGGAAAAGCATCTCTGAGTTACAGAAGAAGGAAGAGCAGGGAATGGAGGGATGGGATTGAAGACTGGGTGATGAGAAGTCTCAGCTCTTGCTCTCAGTGTCTGGCCTGGCTCCTTTATTGCCAAGTCATCTACAGAAGCCTGGATTGCTTTGCCTCTAAGGGCTTTATTTTATCTTCTCACCTGCACGGGAAGGATTTCTCCTCTCAGGAGCTTGCATAACCACACTCATCGCAATCATCGTGTGACACACTGCTGAACTGGCACCTCTGCCTCTCCACGGAGTTATCACCATCTTATCTCGACATGGCCCTAATTTTCTGCTTTTGCTTCCTGCAGGCTGAGCTGGGACAGTGGACTGCATGTGCTTTAAATTAATATCCCTCCAGTTACTCTCTGAATATTGTTATCCCAGGGAACACCGTGCTGCACCGCAAGGTTCACCCCTGATTGCGATCTTTGTTAGAATAGTGTTATATATATTCAAATAAAACCTACATGCAGAGCTGCAAGATGCACAGCAGCTGTTTTAAGTACTTTAAGGCCTTTAATAAATTCATACTTTGTAAATATTTTCATGCCCCAGAATGAATCCATAATATCTGGTTTCTTTCATCATAGCAGTGTTCAAGTTGCTGAAATAGTCTCAGCTGCTGACTTTTTTCTCCCACCTTATTAAACCACAAAAACTTGTATACACCCAAAAAAACCCAATTGTCTGTGGAATGGAAGAAGACTGTAGACTTCAACGAGCCTACTTTTAGCTGATCTAAAATCCCAGTGCGAGTGGCATTGCAGAAAGTTCCATTCTCACAGAAGCTATCACTGAATCAGTGTTGCACACACAGCTGGAAAGCTGTGCTGCCTCCTGAGCAGAGGCAATGCAGAAATCACTTTTATGGTTAAATACTGCAAACCATCCAGTGCTCTGCTTGGCTCAACTTCAGGAGATAAAACTCTAACTCCTCAGCATCCAATTGGCCAATCCTCCTATTCCTGTGACGAGGCAGAATGCTCTTTGCAGTGATTCTGGTGGAAGTACTGAAAGATCATTTGGAGGGGAAAAAAAAAAGACAAAAGTACTAATTAATATTAAAGTAACATTTTTTTTTAGGGGAAATGGTGGTGTTGTACCTTTTAAGATCAGAGGACTGGGCACAATGAAGTGTCAGACTTGACAATAAATGAAAAGCAGGAAAATGTGGTTTTGATGCCTAAAGCTGAAATCAACACTGCCTTTACTCAATCTAAACCCAGTAGTGGAGGTATCCCAGGGAACACAGTTCTGGCCATAGAAACTATGGAAGAGAGAAGCAAGAGAAAGCTATTTCTCAAGACAAGATATTAATAATTAAAAATTAATTAATAGCTGGACTGAAAGGACTGTCTCACTGTCCAAACTGGTACCACAATCCTGCATTTCTATAACTGCATGCAGTGAAAAGAATACCCTGTTTTTTACCAGTGTGAACAGGGATTTGTAAAACCCTGATGTGCAGGCAGCATCACCACCCTGGTTTTAGAGATGGGGCATTTTTTCATGACTGCACTGGTTTAAGGTCCTGTTTCAAGGGCAGCTCACCCACCTTAAAGGGCTTTTCCACAGAGCCTCTGGCCCCTTGTACAGGTCAGAGAAAGGCATCTGCTGCACACATTTCTGTAATTATTATATTGATGTGGGGTAAAAAGTCTATTCAGTGGGAAGCTCTGTGATGCAGTGTTTGAGTTGGATGAGCTCTGGGCGCAGGCATTGGAACCTCCTGGTGCTTGAGGAGGTTCATCTGAGCAGCAGGGAGAGCAAACAATTTGCTACGAGAGCACTTTATGCTGTCTAACAATGTTTGTGTGTGTCTGCAGAGATAAAAAAACCACTTCATGCTGCTGCTGAATGACTTCTTTCTCCCTCCCTATTTGGGTTTGCTCCAAAGCCAGGATTATAACTGCTCTTTGCTAAGCAACAAATGTTAACTATTGCTACTTCATCAAAATCCTGCACCAATGCATTTAACCAGTTTATCAGCCAGCAAGATAATATTTTCATATTTGCTAGCCTGAAGCTCCACTAAAATTAAGATCAACTGAGTACAGATATAACAATTATCAATTTTCATTCTTGAATAACAGCTTGAAATTGCCTTCAGGAAAAAGGAGGGTACTTTGCTTTGGATAAAAAAAAATAAAAATTTAGATATAAAATTAACTACTTTTTCTTCCTCAGGCTAAACATGTGGTTAAGCTCACTAAAATTATTCAACAGCTTTACAGGTTGCATCCCTATTTGCTTTAGCTTTTAGGTTGATAAATGAGCAAGTGAAAAAAAGCTGTCAGGTAGATTACATGGTTCTACCAGCCTGCACTTTTACCTATCCCATACTAAATTATTTCCTGCAGCCAGCTGAAACTGTACCAAGAGGGGAAGTTTGAAGTACCTCTGAGAAAATTCCTATTTCCAAGGCTGGTTGGATATCAAACATTTGAGTCCAGAGTTCTGTGCACTGTGGGTCACAGTGGAAGATCCTCTGTGCCAAAGTAGTTTAATGTCAATTGAGGAAACAATAGTTTTCCCTAAAAAGTATGATAAAGATGGAAATATTATAATATTGATTATTATGCTCATAGAAATTTTAAAGTTTTGATCACATGAAATTACTGATAAACTTAGAGGACGTCAAAAACTCCTGCTAATTTCTTTTCTCTCCATGAGCCTGGCACAGATATCAGGAAAATCTGGTGGCTCCATCTTCCCCAATCCCCAAGCAAACAGAACAAATCTTTTATGTACTCTTTATAAGAGAGCACCCAAAGGCAAAGAAAATTAGCTACAAGAAGAATAAACAAAATAATGGCATTTCCACTCTCTTCCTGCTACCTTATTTTTCAATTGACAGGTGCCAGGTGATTGATTAATTTATTTAGCTTTTTGCATGCAAAATGAGTTTTCTTCTGTCATTGGAGAAAACAACACTGTTGGGTATTTTAAAATTTATTTTTCCTTTTGAAGGTTTTCCACTGAAAAAAGCTGACATTGTTTTAGTGGGTCCTACCAACCACAGCAAGGCAAACTCCTGCAACTGAAATAACGTCAAGTCTGGATTGCTTAAAGCTGTACAAAGATTAAAGCAGCCCAGCTCTACCTTGCTCAATCTGCAGAGATTGCAAACTCCTTCTTCAAGGCACGTGTGGTGGGGCATTGCATGGGGCTGTGTATCCCAGGAAAAGGTCAAAGGCACTGGTATCCTGTTGAGCAACATTTTCTATGACTGAGACAAATGTAGCATCAGATCAAAAGGGAGGAGGCTGAGTAAAGGATCAGCTTGCTATCAATTCAAAGACACAAGAAAGACAAAGCAATTCCATCAAGAAAAATTAACCCACATAGATAAGAGATGGATGGTGAAACTGCTCTGAGATATATTGATAAAACTGCTTCATCAAAGTTGTAGGTTGCCTGTAAAATGAAGTCTCTTAGTAAATTTGGACAGGGTTTTTTTCCCCCCAGTGAAAACATTTCCACATTAAATGGCACCATTTGTAATTTCCAGACTCAAATTTTTATGGCTTTTTATTTTGGTAACAGATCACCTTTCTGAAGTTTTAAACAGTCGAAGTTGAAACAACACCAAAAAGCATTTTTACTACATCAAAATAACTACTTTCAGAGTTTTTGTTTTTAGCTTACAGCAATTCCCATTTTCCACTTTTCCCCCCAACCAAACCCAAAGAGCACCTGATTTAATTGTGCTGCCCAGCTTTCCCCACTGCGGTGGTGCACGGACGTTGCAGGCAGGCACAAGCTCTGCTGGTTTAGCTTTGTAAACCATGGAGGAGAAGCACACACCTGTAAAGAGCCTGCCAGGACAGCAGGGAGCTTCCCCACAGGCAGCCACTGCAGGAGCCTGTGCCCCGAGTCTCAGATTGGTCACAAACCGAGACACGCCACATTTTGGAGTCAGGAGATGACCAACAAGCAAAACTTCCATTTCTTTCTGATACTAAACTCTGGATACTGACAGAAAACCAGGATGTCTTCATCTACAACCCTGTTTGTGTTGGCAGCTACAGCCCAGCCTGGGCTCGATGGCAGAGAGCAGCTTCCTTCCCCACAACGTGCCAAATGCATTTCTTGCTGATTAAGCCACTCGGGTGAGATTAATTCCACCGTATTTGAGTAGAAGAATGAGTGGCACCTTTGGGAAGGTTATTCACAAGAGGAGCTGTTATGCTGAAGACCAGCAGGGCTTTCCCCTCTACTCCACTCGATCAATAGACCAGGGCAGCAATTACAGCCACCATCAGCAGCTGCTGGGTGCCATTGAGAGCCACCGTCCTGCTGGGCACGGAACCGGCTCTGGGATTGCAATTAACACACCACCAACAGCCCTGCCAGAGCAACCAGCTCTAAGCTACTCAGAAAGGTTCATTCCCACAGTCCCAGAGATAAGATGCAGTAAAACAATGGTGTACTTGGTAAAAAATTAATTGTGAATCTCTCTTCAAGGAGAACAATGCCACCTTTGCCTTTGCTTATCCCCGCTGGGAGCTGGCAAAAGTTTTGTGGTGGTGACAACACTGAGGAAGTCTGGATAATACTCCAGGTCATTACACCTGTTGTGGAATACCTGATATAACAAGAAGAGGTTCAGGCAGTAACTAATCCGTGATTCCTGCCTTTGCTGGGGCAAAGCTGGCTTATTCTGCCGCAGTGAGAGGTGTGCACCCCACCGATGAACACCTCCCATCCCCAATTTTAGTGGGAATCAGCCAACCGAATGTTTGGCTCCAATGAACACCTCAGCCATGGGAGATCAGTGCAAAACAACTCAGTCTACAAAGGAGAGCCTTTCCATAACAGTAATTTTCCAGGAACTTTCCAACATTTATTGTGTCCCCGAGTCTTCTGTGTCTGGAGACACAGACACGCTCAAGCTTTTGTAGGTTAATGTAAACAGTGCATGGAATTGAGCACAGCATTAGGATTCAGGCCCCTCTAGCTAACCTGCAAACAGAGAGGAAGTTCAGGATCACTGGCACATAATTGTGGAGTTGGGGGAGCCAGCCCAACATTTGACTTTTCCCTCGGTTCGGATTTCCCTGCATATAGAAAGAGTGGGTGGATATGGCAAGACATACACTACTTATATATCAGCTGATGTCACATCTGAATGCAATTCTAGATTTACTATTACAACTCTTCCTTCATCTAGGCAATAACTACCTGCCTGCTAAAAGGCATCAGATTCTTTTATTGTTAAAATGAAACCGGACCTGGTACCCTGGGGCAACTGATTTCAATCTCCAAGTTCATATGGTTTTTTCTTGCTGACAAGACTGGTTTGAAGGAGAGCCAAAACGCCAGCAGCAGTTGCCCTTGCTAAGGAGAACCTTGAAAGACGTTGTGAGGGTTGTTAACAGAGCACACACACACACATGCACACAGTTTTCTGCAATAAATCCTGGGTTCTAATTAGTTCCCCCCAGTACTACACATGGGATGAGGAGGATACGGGAGGCAGTTTGTGCCCTGCTGTGGAGGGAATGAGAAATCTTGAGGACATCAGAGCCTCCCAAGTGTCACTGAGCTGCCAACGTCCCTCAAGTGCAGGAGGCACTGGCTGATCACCTGCAGGTGCAAGGACCAGATTTTCATGTGGTCTAAGGGCTCTTGCAGAAAAGCAACAGAAACTTCATGCATTTACTTGTGTATGACCAAGTTTTTCAAATATCAGGCATGATGCTTTTGGGATAAAAGCATCCAGGAAAGTCACCAATCCCAAAGCTGGAAATTGTGTTATTCCAGAATTTTAGGCCATTTCAGAGTAATGGTGTTGCACCGTTGGTGTTCCTCTAGCTGTTCCAGCCATGTGATGTGCTCTAACAACACAAACACTTCACTCTGCCATGGATTATGCACAATTATAAATTTTCCAGATGCCAGACATGATCCAGGAGGAGCATCCCCCTTTGCTCACCTTCTCTGCTTTCCCTGCCTTCCATGGAACTGTTCTCTGTGGGTCTCTGCAGTTTTCATAAAGAAACTTCATACCATGCCTACCAGAAATCAGGTTTATATTGGAGCTCTGGTTTCTCCTGAAGCAGGATTGCAGTTATTAAAAATAGGTTTTTTTCCTTACTACTCAGCTGCTGCATTTGCAGCATTTCCTGGGCAGGGGTTTGCTTTGTCTGTGCTAAGCAGTTGCTCTGAATAATTGCACCAAACAGTTCCAGTTTTTCTGGACCTGCTGCATTTTTCTACATTTTGCAAACACTTTAGGAAAAAAAAAAAAAAAAAAAAAGGAAAGAAAAAGCAAAGCAAGGGCACTGAAACCCTTGGGCTGCTGGGCAGCTCCAGGAGCTCTGGGCACCTCTGTGTGATTGTCTCTGTCCACCCTGAAAAGCTTCACCCATTGTCACCTTCTGCTGGGGACAGGGACTCACAGATGTGACTTCCTTGGCCACCCAAAACTAAAAGAATTTCATCTATTTTGACTCCAGGATGGAGCCACCTTTATGAAAACACAAGCAAAGGTGACTCCAAGGTTTCCATTTCCAAGCTCTGCTCCATCAGCAGCTCAGAGAGCAAAAGGCTGCACTGCTCTTCCTGGCCAAACAGCCCCAAGGGCTCTCCAGCAACTCCTTGAGAAGTTACTGTACCCCAGTCACCCAACTGAAGAGAAATCCTGAGCCAAAGGTAGACAGGCATATTCCTTGGAAGTTTCCACACTCATTTCCAGGGCTTAGTATAAGAACTTGTTTATTATTACTTTTTCCTTTAAAATAAATGATCATTTTTGACATTGAAGCTCTGATCTAACAATATCTCATCACTTGAAAATAATAGCTATTTAGAAGTCAGTGATATTAAAAAAGGAATCAAATCAAAAGGCAGATCACCCTTATCCTCAGATTTACCATACCTGGAGAAAAATCTTGGATGTGATCATTTCACAGATACAGCTTTTGGTTCTTGGTTTTAATTTGTCCCTCTTTTGTACTTTTATATTCCTGTTCTTACTAGAATTCCTGGATGTTTGCACACTACTGTTCTATAAATGAGACAAAAATCAGCTTATTAGATTCTGAAATTCAATACAATCTCTTCCAGCCCAGCACATCCTTCTCTTCATGGTAACCCCATTCCCAAACAAACTACCTTAGAGCTCCCAGCCTGAGGAATATCTGCCCACAAGTCAGTGCAAACCAGGGGTTTAGCCCTCCTTACTCACCACAGAGTCTCTTTTCCCTTTTCCCTGTAAGAACCTGGGGGGTGGAAAGCACTACTAAACACTGTGGGATTCCTAGAGAAAAGGCAATTCCTGTTACCAGAGCATTTGGGATCTGCATGTATGTAAATAGTCTGTTAATAGAGAGCAACAGATGGCTCTTAACTCAGCAGCAGAATAAATATAGCAAGTTTTATTTGATCTGATCTGAGGTGGCTGATGAAGCCATTTGTTTACAAGTGTATTTTTTAAATAAGATCAACTGCAGTGCCCAGAGCATTGTCTGGGTGCTCTTTTATTACAGTTTGTAAAACTCCAAATAAAAACAGGAGGCAAGCCCATCATTCTTTGGAGCTTTGCCTGTGCAGCAGTAGGGTTCTGGGCACATCACTAAGCATTCAAAACAAAGCAGAAAGAATCAAAGTAGCAGATTTTCACAGCCACACTTGTGCTCATCCCCACACAAAGATGGCACAGCTTGCACGTGTGTTTTACTGCTGCTGTTCACACAGCTGAGGGTAAAGTAACAAGTAGGAAACTCTGAGGATGCACTGGAGATTTGCAGTTTGGAGTAGTCTTGCACTCTTACACCCACTTTTCTCTAGAACATTAAATTTGTGTCAAATAATGTCACAGTTTTATAGGTGCTGGCCACCCTACTGCTCTTATTTATTTCTCTCCCCAGAACAGGGTCATAAATCTGTAACAGAACATCTTAAAAGAGGCAGCAGAGCATCAGTCAATGCAAAGGCTTCTTTCTCACAGCACTCAGAATCCATGTGGCATTTATTTTCAGTTCTGACCTGTGAATTCCTTCCTCATTTCTCTGGCCACTTGCTCTGTTTGAGAGCCATGGGGAAGCAGAGCCTCCCTCTGGGTCCTGCTGTGCCAGCCCCACGTGCACACGCACAGCCACCCTTGCCACCAAGAGCTGTCACCACCACACATTCAGACACTGCCCCAGGGCATGGTGGAACTGTTTTACTTCCATCAGAGGCAGCCAGAGCAGGCACAGAACAATTTGTGTACCCCCCAATACCAACATGATAAACACAACAACCACAGCAGTGGGGTGGGTGGAGCAAGGGGATGAAGAACCCGTCTGGACTGCACTGGCATTTGGATATTGGTGTGTGAGCTTCTTAGAAGATGAAAACGGAGATGAAACACAACCATGGCACAGCTGACTTGCAAAAACAGCCCTCCTTCCCTACCACGTGCTGCCTTTGAATCAAAACAAGGCATATCTGTGCAGACACCCAACTCCAACTCTGGCACTGCAGCTCCTGCACGGAGCTCTCTCTGGATGGGGCTTTGGGCACTGCAGACAAATTGTGCAAACAAATGAGGGATGCAGCTCACTGCAGCTGGGGGGACACAGCCACAGCAGCCTCCAGCTGAGGAGTTCAGCTCTGCCCTTCTTCTGGTGTCTCAAGCAGGTGTGGCACCATGGCTCTGCTCCCTCCCTCGGTGGCACCGAGGGTTTCTGAGCAGAGCAACAAAGCACCCTCCCAGCCTCTGTGCAGGATGTCCCAGGCTCATCCAGACCCTTCTTTCCCATATCCATGTGGATGAGGGCAGGAGAGGAGGAGAATAGATCAGCCAGCCCACTTCTGGCCGGTGTGTCTGGCTTGCTTTCCATCTGATTTCACATAAAAGCCAGGCTGGGGAATACCTGGGGTGCACATGTGAGCTCCCCTTGCTGCCTCAACATCGTTTCAACCTCCTGACCAAGTCAAACTAACTCAGAGAGACACTCAAAGTGCAATCTCACACTTTAAAAGTCATCAGAAAATCGACAGAGAGAGGGACACCTGGTACATGTTCAGTCACAAGAGAGCATCAGCACTCTCAGTGAGACGCCTTTGTCCAACACTAAAGCCCATCTTAGCCCCACTAAAGCACTTTTTCAGGCCCCCTGTAAAAGCCAAGCTCCATAAGCAGCATGGAGATACCGGTTTTAAAAAGGAAAATAAAGTTTTTATCTGGCTCCACTATTGATTTATAGAAAAACACAGGAAAATGGAAGCAGGAAAACACTGAGACTTTGATGCTACACCCTCTGCAGCTTAAAAATGCCAAAGTAAAATATATTTATCCCCATCTTAAGACAGTGAAAATTCAATTAAGCTTAGGAGGAAATACTAATCCTCTTAAAGCTAAGCTAGAAGCAGGGTAGAAGAGCCCAATCAGCAACACTGACATGAACTCAAGGCAATTCCAAGCGTCCTTCGTGCTGCAAACTCCCTCCTGTTCTCTACTGACTCGAAAGAACGTCTGAGGCCACGGCTTGGCCTCTCCCCCTCCTACAGCTCTCCCCTTTTAGTCCACTTTGCGGAGACTTTGTGTTTGTCCTTCAGAGGGGAGGACACCTCAGAGCCCCCTGTCCCACTCTCCAGGGCAGCCCCGAGCCCCAGAGCTCTGCTCTGCCGCTCGGTGTCCTTGGTGCTGTGACATTGGCAGCTGCGTTTCAGATGCCACTGGGGACGGGTGTCCTCTCCCAGAGGGACAAATGGGAAGTGGCATGTGCAGGATGATTGACACCCCATGTAAGTTCTTATCCTGTCAAAGCCTCGCAGTGTTGTTGGTTGTCAAACCCAACCACCCTGCCATTGCTGTGCCACGATCCTACATGATGCCCGATGTCTACCAGGCTTTTCAGCTGCCCACAACGTTCCCAGATTCCTTTCTCAGGGTTGTACATATACCTCCTGCATAGCCTACAGTCATGCAGGCTTAGGAAAGTTCATTTGCTTCACAGAGGATGCTGAAAAAAAAAAAAAAATTTTTTTTTTGCTTGCTGGACTTATAGGGGAGGAAGCTCTCTTAAACTGAGGGCTTTTTAAAATAAATTTTTAAAAATCTAAGGAAAAACTTGGTCATGCACTACCAAACTCTGCATTTAATGGGCAGGACTGGGGGGAAAATAAATAACACTAAAAATCTGATCTTAAATCCTCCCTTTGCAGCATTCAGCAAATGCACCTCAAAGTTGAGCCTCTACAGGAACTGCCAGACCAGTTCAGCTGCTGATGGAAACAGTCCTGGATCCCTCCACCCACGCAAGCCAGCCCTGGCTACACACAGAAAGACACCTCACAGTACTGCCATGTACCCAGAGCACTGAAAAATGTGCCAAACTTTGGTATCCCAGATTTTCATGACGTTGTACAAACAAAAAAATCAACAAAGACAGAAACGACACAGCTGTGTTGGAGCACCTTGTCAAAAAACACTTCCCCCCTCATTCAGCTCTGTACTGTGGCATCAAGAAACCAATTCCAACTCTTTAAAGCCAGAGAGGTTTTAAACATCCAGAGATTTTTCTAAAGCAATGAAAACATGGGATGTGGCTCTTCTTTCAGATCTGAGAATCTGCTCAGGCATTCTCTGCCTTTTGACAAGTGAATCACTGGAGATGTCTCAGCACAGAACTGCACTCTGACAAACCAGCTCAGGGGGCACAAACAGCTCAAGTGCAGCCCATGGTTCTCCTTGTCAGAAGGCCAGGCTGGAATTCTGCTGGGATCAGTAAAATCACCTGCATCTCTGCCTGGTACCATGCAGGGAACAGCCAGAACCGAGGGGTCCCTTTCCCTGAGCTATTGCTGCAAACATCCACCTTTTTTGTTTTAATTGCATTAATTCTATTAAAAGGGATCAGAAAACCAAAAATAACGAAGTGAATGCAAAAGTCTTATCATTAGCAAAGGATTTAATTAGAAAAACACCTACAAGTCAGGGCAGGAACTGCACTTTTGGAACGCAGCTTGTGCCTCCTCAGCCTCCCCACAGTGCAAATATTCAGCTATTTGTTGAAAGAGGGGGAAAAAATATGTTCTCTGCTTGCATAATCGGTACTCCTGAAGCTTGGAGATGCTTGAATTAACACATTCTTGAATTTTAAAAAGCTTGAGTGAGGAAATTCAGCCCACCACCACTTGAGGACTGTTATTTTGTCCCCATGGGACCTCACTGCTCAGAGCAGACAGCACTTGTGGAACAGGAATCCTCCCCATACCTGGGAATGTGGCAAATAAAACACTGGCAAAACAGATTTCAACAGATTCATCTTTACTACACCTCAATAAGATGAGCTCTTTTTTGATCTTCTGGGGTTTGGGTTTCTTCTTCCTGTTGTTTTTCTGGGGTCTTTGGGGTTTTTTCCTATGGTAGTTGAAATACAAAGAAAAAACCTAAAATTTTCAAGGATTAGCTACTTCTGCTGGAAACACCCAAACCCCACTTGACTCAAAAGTGCATTCAGTATTTTTATGGCATGTAATATATCCAGTGAGTAATTCCCTAGGCTTCACTCAGAGCCATGTCTACACAATAATTCCCAAGTGAGAAGCCAAGACCTCAAGTGAGGCAGCCAGAATAAATTTTTCTGGATTGAACAAGAAGGGGAGATAGGCAGTATGGGAAATTCATCCTTATCCTAAAATTATGAACCATAGAACATTTGGCCAGAAATTGTTCCCTGACTCCCACAGTGTCATCAGAAACTAGAGTAAGTGGACCAGGAAATGAATGTCTTGCAGATTGATCTCCCCAATGGATAAACCAGCTATCACACATTCAGCTGTTGATAAAAGATGTGATTTATCATTTGCAGTCATCTGGCATCAGAAATTGTGGGGCTTTAGCAGCAACCTCTCCTACTACATCCATTTAGCAAGTTCTGACGGGAGACAGGAATGATTTTGACTTCAATTCTCAACATTAAATAGTCTAAATTATTTGGTACCACCACCCCAGCTAAAAATTACAAAGGCATCAACAACTGCCACACGAGCTTCTCCACAGGATCTTTTCAAGAGATGACCAAGTTTACGCATTTCAGGCTCAAGTCAGGATCACTTACAGAACAGGAACAGCCCCACCTGCAAGTAAAAGGCTCCTGTTTGTGTGAAGCATGGCAGGAAACCAAATCCTGATTTCCCCACACTCCCAATTAGCATTTTCCGAGGTGGATGGGCCTCCCCTCGCTGAGCTGTTTGCAGGGAATGTTTGCTGAGCAGGGATGGCTTTCCAAAACTGCACTTTTATTCCCTCTGTCCCCACCCAATGAGCAACATCATCCAGAACTAAAGCACAAACTTGCTGCAGGATTTGTTAGAGGAGCAAAATAATCTTCTTCTCTCCTTCAGCAAGATCAGGGAAGATGCTACAAGTTATCTTTTTGCTTTATATTGAAACTCCTTTTTTGAGACCAACAAAAGGAGGCATTTTTATTACTTTAACTGTAATCATCCTCCCCTAAGTTTTAGAAGAGGGAGAAAATTGTGACATTCCACTCTTTCTGAAAACAAACCAAACCCAAGGCGGATTAGGGAAGTTGCAGTTGCACTGTGACATACATCAGTCAGAAACATAGAACAGAGATCCTTTCTCTTTGTATTTTCAGAAAAATAAACCAGAATATGCAAAAACCTCCCTGAGGTTGAAATCAGTGTTCAGTCCTTTCCTTGCCAGTCCCAGCAGAGCCACAGCCATGGGATGCTGAACACCTGGAGACTCCATCAGTGCAGTGCAGGTGGAATGAGGCTCCCCTTGCCCAAGAGTTGAACAATTCTCTTTGCTCTCACCACCTTTGATACATCTCTTCCTGCTCTCTGTATTTTCCCCAGATCCTGGCAGGTAAGCTACAGAAAACAGCACCTGCAAGGAAGGAAAATCCTAAATAGCTCATTCTCCTGTGCCAGGTCAGGATCTCTCCTCTCCTGGCCTGTTGGATTGCTTCAGGTTAAACTTCCAGCCCAAACACAACAAAATAAACCTCAATTTTCTCCACTATTCTGCCCTCCATTTGGGGGAATTTTAACAATTTGCTGGTAAATCCAACTCTGAAGAGTGTAGTGATGACTAATCACCAACAGACATGTAGTCACAGCTGCTCAGATATTTATTTCTTGTCTAAACCCAACTCTGAATACTTAAGCACCTTAATAGAAGGAGAATAATAAATACAGTCCAAATATAGGCAGCCATCCAACAGAGCCATCACAGCTCTCTTAAATCCCTCATCTTTCAACAGTGCTCTCACCATTGTATAATAAGAATGTAGCAGAAAAGCAGAGTAGGAAGGACGGGCATAGTTGCCATATTTACTGCTTTCACCTACTTCTTTATTTTTTTTAAAGCCAGCACATTCAGGTTTGTCTCAGATTCTTTCCCCGAGCACAGCAATCCCCAGACTGGGGCAGAGATAAATCAAACCTGGCTGAGGCTGCTGGACAGGAGGGGGAAGGGAAACTTCACCTGAGATCTGAGCTTTGGTTTTGTCTCACCTTGGAGGGGAGGAGAATCCCAGGGTTAGGACAGAATGGGACAGGCTCAATGTGCTCCATGTGAGCAAAAAAGCTTTGGAGCCAAATGCTCACCCAGGGAACAGCCAGGATGGGCACCTGGGCTTCCTATTCCCAAGGGAATCGCAACAGATTAAGAAGAAAAAAATATAAAATATCTATATCTGCTGCTAAACAGCTGTGGTTGAATTGGTGGAGTGACTGCTTTATTAATGCCAACTCCAAGCATCAAAAATGAAGCTTGATTGTACATTCTGGGAATCCATGAATTACCCACAGGGGAATGAAAACAAAGAGGATCTATTTTTAAACTGCATTTTGAAGTTTCTTACTTTCCCCATATACTTAGACTTTTTCCTGCTATTACATTTCTAAACTTTTAAATTAAAAAATTTAGAAAACCAGGTGATTATGGTTTCACAAAGACTAAAGTCTCTGAAATATTGATCTCCCAGTAAAAATAAAAATCAAGAGCCTGTCAACTTTATCTCACATGCACTAATACGTTTTTGCTTAGGTTGAGATTGCAACGAATAAATTCAACAGAAACCAAATTAATTTGGCTCAATAACAACATACTGACTTGAACTTCTACTTGAATCAGTGCTTTGAGTTTTTCTTCATGAGTGTATGGATTCTTAAAATGCAGAGCAGCAATTCAATAATATTTACAAAATTTAGGGGAAATTTTTAAGAAGGCTTGTAAATAACACTATACACACTCAGAAACATTTAGATTTCATTTCAAAGTTAAATATGAACTCAATCTCCCTTTTAGAGCTTTCCCCTTCTTCAATTTACTTTAATTGACAAAACTCCTCATTCTTGACCTGGCCTCTGTCATAAAGGTTGGTCTTTTCCCTCAGACACACAGAGAAGGTAAATCCTGCTCTTGCAGTCCACCAAATGAGTTTCTGTCTCCTCTAACCTGTAATTGAGGTTGTAACAGATGGCTTTGCATTTTGCAAGACCAAAGGTTGTGCAAGAGCAGCAGCTTTATTTAAAGGGACAGATTTGTCAGAGCACAGAGCGAGGTAGGAGTTTGTGGGAGATAAAAAAGCATTTCTGGCTTTGAAGGAAGACTCAGAGCATCTGAAGGCTCATCTGCCTGTGCCTTCTCCATTCTCATGAGTGGAAATAACAAAACATCCATGCAGCCCTGTGTGATTAAGGACTTCCACCTTCTGCTGCAATGTTGTCAGCATCTCTGCTGCCAGTGCCACAGGCCTTATTGCACCGAGGTCGGGCAGAAAGGCTGCACAACCACTCAGGGTCAGGCTGCTCTAATAGTCCCAAAACTTAGCCCGGAGAAGCAGCATTTTGGGGGTGATGCCCCTGGATTGTGATGCAGATTCTTTTGCGGCACCGCAAAAGCAGGAGGAGAATATTTGGAGCGAGAGCATCAGGAGGGCTCAGCAGGAGCTCCAGAAAACGCCACTGGTCTGGTACAAAACGCAGGCTGTGGGGCACAGAGCTCCTTCCAATCGCAGTGACAGCCCTGGTGCTTTCCAGAGGGATCTCAGCTGGCAGCAGGCTCGAGCCCAGCATTACTGGGATCACACCCAGCAATTTGTCTGGGGACAGCTTCCTGAACCGGGTGCTTGCCAAGGCTCTGTTTGTTTGGTAACAGCGATGGGGAAGAGTCCCAATGGCTCTGAGAGAGGTTATTTCAGTGCTGCACCTGGGCACGTCTCAGAGCAGCTCCTCTCTGGCTCACCCAGAGCGTTTCTTCTCCCTGCTTTACATAGATCCCTCCTTTTAAGCCTGTTAAGTGAGTCCAGCCCCCCAGGCACAAGGGTGGGACCTTCCAACTCTCTGGCTTGCCATGGTCTGTTTATCAGATCTAATGAAGACATTTATGGGTTGATGGTCTGACAGATGCTCAATTTTCTGACTGGATGAGGAAGTCAAACTGTTATATAAGAAGCCAATAAGTACCATTCACTCCTAAAGCAATAAAACACTGCTGCAGCTCCAAGTGAATTGGCACAACCAAGCCAGTTTGCTGCGAGTCTATTTAATCAAATTTAATCTTTAGTTAGGGGCTTCTGTAGCACCCTGCACTATCCTATCCGAGCATCTAGAACAGCCATGATTGCTATTACAATGCACTGTTTTCTGCAGCTCCAGCCAGGATCAAAACGTGTTGCTGACACAGCAGAACGGTGCTGGAGACATTCACACCTCTCACCACTGGCGTACCTGGTGGGGGTTTGCCCACAAGTTAAAGTTCAGAAGGTTGTTCCTGTCCTTTACTCAGAACATTTGGATAGATTTTAAAATTCTGAGAAGAGTTTAAGAATTCCCTATTTAAAAAAAAAAAATCCTCTTATCCTCTAATAAGTTTTCTCGGCACTGGTTGTCCGAGATGTTTACTGGAGGCACCACTTTGCCATCCAGCACGCATTAAATTCAGGAGTGTTTTGTGCTAAAGCACTAAGGCTTGATGGGGCACGTTCTGTGTGTTCATTACAGAGAGCCTCTGGAGCAGTGCAAGGCATGAGACCAAAGGCCATTGGCTGCCTGAGTCATTTATTAATGGCCCCATTAAACATTCCCTCGAGCTTTCAGTTGCAGTTATCCAGTTTACTTTCAAAATATATTTTTTTTCCTTTTGACTTATGCTTCCATAGCTGAAGAGTTTTCTTAGGGAGTCCCAGCAAAGCACCCAGGGGTGGCTTCTGAAAAATTCCAAGCCCAGGACCTTGGTGTGGAGGTGTCACAAGTCCAGTTTGGGACTGGAGGCTCTTGCCATGGGCTCTCCTGCCTTCCCTCCCCAGCCCATGTAAACACAGGATGTGGATCAGGCAAGGGAGAGCTTGGCCACCTTCCTCAGATCCAAAATCCTTCCCTTCAAAGACCAAGGAGCCTCCTTTTCTCATGCTTAGCACCAGCATTCACACACAACAGGAATAAAGCATTATTATTATTATTATTATTATTATTGCTTTATGTGAGTGTATAGGAAATGCAGCTCAGGAGTAATTCACCTTTCTTGCTGTTGTGCTGCTGTGAGATGCACAAAAACAAGCCACCCAAACTCCATGTCAACCTCCAAGAAGGTTTCCATCCTCTCTGCCACTGGATTAATTGCATTCAGCAGACAGAATTAACAGCAGTGAGCTTGGTGCTACCTCAGGAGAGAAACGCAACCACTCGGAAGCGACAGAATAAAGGGAAAACTCAGCCCCCTGAATCACTCCCCCATCATTTACCCTGTTGCTGCTGCATTAGGAAATGTCAGGCTGCATCTTTAAGAGTAGACCTGTCTCTGCAGCCAGAGCCCAGAAAGCTGGCAGTTGAGAAAGCAGAACGGATGACAGTTTTTGGCAGCGGTTTCAGCTGTCTCGTTGGGTTTTTCAGATTAATCAGCCTCCTTGGAACACTGAACAGATCATCAGGACAATCCCTCAATCCAAGATCTTTTGCAGTGGAAAAAAAAAAAAAAGTCATAAACTGGGACAGCAGCATAACAGAGGCAGCATTCTGAGAGGGACCCGTGGCTCTGAGAAAGGTCCTTATCAAGACAGTGTCTAAAGCCAATGGCATTTCTGCACCATCACCCTCTGCATGTGCTCACACATGGTGGGGGTTTATCCAGTGAGATTTTTCAGGAAGTCGTGGACTGAAAAAAAGCTTCTCTCCCTGCTCCCCATCCTCACCATTTCAAGCTCTGTTAAATCCATTCTGTCAGCTGCCAAAAATATTGACTGTTTTCTTTCAGTGAAAACCCTTGCTTCCACAATATCTAAGACTCCGTGCACATGCCCAACATATTTTATTTGAAACACTGAGCTTCAATACAAGACAAATAATCAAGAATTTTGTATTTCCTTAAAGATTCATTTGCAACAGTAAATTTTCAGCATCTTAGCTTTCCCACATGAATTCTGAATTCAAGGCACTTCCATGCCTAACCAATATTTTCTTATTGCTATTCCTGGCAGAAACAGAATTCTGTAGTGTATGAGCAGCACAGTTTATCATATCAATTTAACCACTCGATAATCTGTTATAGCACCTCTCAGTGCTGGCCCTCAGTATTTGAAATTTAGGAAAGAAAAGGGCAATTTGACTAAGGACTTTCACTTTTCCTCTATTACACAACAAATTGACAATTAGCTGTTATGCAGCTTTCTGCTCACCATGAAGGGTGCTCTGCTTTCAGCCTGCTGAAGGTAGCCAGCTTGGAGGAGCCAAAACTGAAGCTGGATGAATTCATCGTGCACTTGACCCAAAGGCAGAGCTCCCTGTGCCGACTTCCTCTGCTCTCAACGAGGATTTGGGATCAGCTGTGAAACTGCTGCACATCAGGAGGTAACATTTTGAGTTATCCCTGCGTCTCTCTGGGGCTGTCACTTGCCCATCACACCAACTGAGCAGGGAGTGGTGACAGCCAGGACACCTCCAGCAGCCTCTGCCCTGCCCCAGCCTGCCCGTGGTGGCACTGGGATGGGATCAGGGCAATCCCAGCAGCTCTCAAACCACCCTGGCACATGCCCACAGGGCTCATCACCCCTAAAAACAGATCCCTGAGCACAACTGGCTGGAACAAAGGATTTATTTCCAGTGGGAATGGGCACAGCTGATGAACCAGTACTACCAGGGTGCCCTGTGCTCCCTCAGCCTCCCGTGCTGTCGCTGGGACTTTGCTGCTCCCACCGATTCCATGCAGCCCTGCCCAGCAGCTCCTGCCCTGGCACAGCTCTGCCATCTCCACCTCGTCAGTCCCTGAGCTTGGCCTGCACTCAGCTCCTGCTTTTGCCCCTCGATTTTACTGACAGTGCCCAGTCACCCACCGGCATCGGTGATGAGCTGCGGCCGAGGCCAGGGAGCAGGAAGGGGCTTCAGACAGGACATGCCAGGGCTGCAAAACACATCAGAGCAGGGAGATGTTCTTATCACAAGCAGTTTTTACAGCCATAGCCCTGAGAAATCCCATCAGAGAGGAGGAGATGACTCAAGTCTCGTACAGACACTTTACACATCCAGACATTCCTGCATATGAGAATTTACTGCGTATAAAAAATGACCTCTGACTTTTTGTGCCTCTCCTCTACACTGTCATAAACAAGAATATCATCTCAAGAGATGCTGTCAACTTATATTTACCCTAGTTTTTTTATTTTGTTTAAAAATAAAAGCCTTCTGTAAAGCGTAAGACGAACAGAATTAAAAAAACAATTCTTTGAGACAAAACAAAAAAATTGTGTTGCTGCCTTTCAAACCCTTACCCTGTAGCACTGAAAACTTGGAATTGTCCACAAATGAATATGAGACTGACATGATATTTATTATCCAAGCTTAAAATAGCACAGAACAAACAGAATACAAATCATGGCAAGTAAAAATTAATTTAAAAATTCAATTTAATAATCTAACAGTTCAGGGGCAATATGTGGTTTATATTGGCAGTGGCCTTTTAATCTTGCAAATCATATAATTAAGAAAACTTAATTAGTAAAAGCAGCGTTTGAATATTAGAGCTGTGAAAATATCTCCGAAAAAATGGCAAGTATTGGCTTGAACTTTTTGTAAGCCTCAGTTCTGTGTCTGCATGCACTTCTATGAATATAAATAAAAGGCAGGCATAAATAAATGGCACAAGTACTCAGGAAATTGTGAAGTTAGAGTGTTCATAAAAACCAAAATTGCAACCGCTCGCACTGGGGCCCGAGGCACAGCCCGGCAATGAGGAGCCTGTCCTGCTTTGCCATGAAATCTCCCCAGCACAGCCAGGCCAGGACAAAAAGGGACAATTCCTGGAGTGAGCACAGACCTCCTCTCTGCCCAGCAGCCCTCGCAAAGAGCCTGCAAACCACCCAGCCATGAAGAGAAACTAAATAAAATAAAGACAGCTGCCTGCTCAGGAAAAGTTGCACACAAGTCTGTCTGCAGAGAGCCCTAACTTGTTTCACTTATCCAAAGGAGAACAATGAAGGAAACAAAAAAAATAAATTTACAAAAGGCTCCTGGCAATTCTCAGTCTTAGAAACCCCAAGTTAACTGCAGACCTGTGGCGGAGTTAAAAGGCACCAACGCGCCACCTCGTCTCCCTCTCCAGAGGGATGTGTGAGGTTCTCACAAGCTGCACGTCCTTGGAGCTACGACATTTCTCTCCAGCCCATCCAGCTTTTAAAAGCACAAAACCCATTAAACTCACATTTCCTCTCAGCCAGGTAGCCAGGGAGAATCTGTGCAACGTGGAAACGCCAAAGACTTTGTGCATGCAAATGGAAAAGGCACTGAAATAATGAACTCCACAGGCAATATTCCCACTATCCTTGCAGCTTTAGGCAAAAGGGGGAAAAAGAGCCCAAAACAAAACTGTAATTCTGTTAAGTGCCAAAATTAAAATCCCAGGGAGGGATTTCTCTGCAGAAGTTTGGTGTAATTACTCCTGGACTACTAATATTGCAGAACAGATACAGTTTGCAGCAAAGCCAGATAGAGGGCTTGATTATATTTAAAGTTTCTTTAGCAATATTTGCTCAAGAGAGTTTTTATTGCTGTTCTTCTGCTTTGGGACATGCACTGCATTTTTCTAAAGAGATGATCGATTATTGCCTTCAAAAAATAAAGATTGAATTAAATTGATCAGATTGCTCTGCTTCTGGGGGACAATCCAGTGGTTCTTATTTGCTTTATGAATAACTCCCAGTATGGAAACAAACTTAGGAACCCAAAGCAGATCCAAGTTTTCCCCAGGATCTTTGAATGTTTCTCTGCTGCCCTTCCAGCTGTGTTTTATTTAAGTTACACAGAATAAGGGCCCTCAAACTCCACGTGCAGTCCAAAGCTTCTCCCTGCATCTATCCTTCTCCATCCGAGTTCTTTTCATTCAGCACCTTTGGAAGGAAACCAACAGCAACTGCAATAAACTGGGGAGGTTTTAAATAAAAAGAAAGATGTGGAACGGTGTTCTTGGCAGCCTGAATTTTGTTCTTGTGAACCAGAGGTCATTCCAAGTAAAGGAAACAGGGACAGGCTGTAGTTGTAGCAGAAACCAGGAGTGACTGCTGGGTAACACTACACATCTGTGGACTTTTGTGGGATAACAGCAGTGGGATGTTCATGTATTGGGGGGGTTAAGCCAGCACAGAGAAACCCTCAGCTTTGCCCTCACTCAGCCCCAACGTCCCCTCACATGTCAGAGCTTTGCTTTACACCCCAAACCCCCCTGCACGAGGAGCTGTTGTGTTTATCAAACCTGCCTTATCAACAAGCTCATTTTTTTCCCTCATTATCTGCACAGAGCAGCGCTGCTTGGCAGTTGACATCCGGCCTGAAATGATGACACATTAAAGGGTTTAATCTCCTGTAATTGGGAAAGGTTTCCAAAGAAAACAGAGGTGCACAGGGAGCACCTCCCCATCCTGACTGTGCAGATGTCACCAAGTTAATCCCTGAGTCCTCATTCCACAGCTGGAAAGAAGGAGGAAATTTCCTCTTTTTCCAACAGCCCTTGCTCTGTGTGTGCACAGAGATCTGTGCTAGGAATGCATCCTGATCTCTGAGCCTTTTTCTCTCCAACTGCACCACGTTTTACAAGGCAAACCAAAAAAGAGCTGGGTGGTTTTCAGCCTTTGCACGTGTACAAAATGCCCTGGTACTGGCTGAAGTGTCACTGCCAGAAACACACACAAACCCACCAAAATTTAATTATGGATTTATCCTCTCAGCTGCAAAACTATCAGCACACCAAGAAACACCAAACTAAGCAAAAATAAAGATATGGACCTTATTTATACCTGCCAGAGAACTCGAAGAAAGAGGTTGACCAACCAAGAAAATTAACATTTGTTTCTGACAGGGATCTATGCAAAGCAACAGGGTTTTAATTTAGGGCTCTTTTCATCAGAATGATAACAGCTGTCATCTACTGGGTGAGCACAGTAATTACTGAGCCTCCTGTGTGGAAAATGAATACCCAGTGTTTCATTTACACAATAATATCTCAATCTGCAGCTCCAGAGACAGCCAGCGACATTCCCACGGAAGGGCCAACACATCCCACCTCTGAATTCCTTCCAATACACAGCCACTTCCCCCCAAAACCTCCACAGCTTTTAAGCTCCTTCCAAAAAAAGGCCAGGAGAGTTTATGACAGTATTTATTACCCTAAATCTTCAAAATCCAGCCTGATTTATCCTATTCTTTCACTGGTTAGTGGAAATAAATCAAGGTTTATTAAGCAGCATGAGTATCTTTCTCACCTACAATTTTAGCTTGTTTCCAGACTTTTCTGCCACACAGAGATTTTCATTCCAGTCACCATTTCCACACCAGCACAAGAAAATAAATAAAAAACCACACTTCAAGATTCAGACATCATTATTCTTTTGTTATAAACAGAAACAGATTATTAATTAAATAATAACTGACCTGAAAAAGAGCTTTTAGATCCAGTTTCTCCAAAGTTGAAGATTAAAAAAAAAAAATCTTTTTAAAAGAATCAACTCTGAACCAGTTTCTTAATGGAAACAAATTTGGATTTTGAAAGCTAAACAACCTGATGAGAGACTGCAATTCTTTTGCTTACTAATGGAACAGTCTAACTAGAGTCATTATGGGAATGAAACTAATTAAAAAAAAAGTGTTTCCATCAAAACATTTGTAATTGCACAGCAGAGATCAGTTTAAAAGTATATGTTTCCTGATCACTAAAACAAGTGAAGTAAAATTATATGTTTTGCAGAACTGCTTGCACCAGCCTGGGCTGTATTATGAGGCAGGGGGCCAAGAATTAAAAGCTTCCAATCATTAAAAAAAAATACCAGTAATTCCTGTATAACCTTGCACCTTGGAGAGCAAAACCCTTTCAGTGCATTGTGTTGTTTTCTCATCAGTTGGAGAGGATGTGGCAAATAACTTTGGATTAGATAAATCACTTGGAAATCTATTTCAATCAATCATCCCCCCCTTTCCAGCCGTGCCCTGAAGATGTTTTGCATTCAGAAGAGTTAAGCACGTCTGCCTTTCACATCCCTGCCATGCAGCAGCACCTTGGTCTGGCCGAGGTTCCTGCCACTCCAAACTGCCTCTCACAACTCCTTCCCTGCTCCAAATTCACGGAGCAACTTTGGATTTCAGAGTCCAATTTACTGTCAGCACAAAAGCAGCGAGGTGGGAGCCTGAACGAGCTTGTTTTGATAAAATGAGTTTTGTGTTAGGCAGCAAATAAATAGGAAGTAGCCAATTTATCTTAATATTTTAAGGCATGTGCTTAAATCCTATCAATTCCAAAGCCCTCTCAGCCAGCTCTTGACGGTCTTGATTAAAAAAAAACAGCTTGAGTTTTCAAAGGAGCAAAGGAATCAGGGCATTCATCCCCTTCAGAAATCAAATGAAACTTTGGATGTAGAGAATAAAAAGAGTTTCTATGAAGAACGGCCAAAAGTCAGCCTGAAGGAGATGTTTGAAGCAGATGGCAAGAAGCAGGGCTTCTATTTGCAAAATAAATTTAAACTTGAATGAGTGTGTCAGACGCTGATCTTTTTCCACATCACCATAACCCAAGACTTAATTTCTTTCTCTCCTGCAGACAATATGTTCTGATAAGAGGTTTTTCTTCCACCTATAGATATATTTCTGGAAAAGCTGGCAGGAAACTGCCAAAGAGCTGCTTCACCATGTTCCATTTAAAGGAAGATGCTTCTGTAGAAGAAAACTCTGAGATCCAGGATGGGAAAACGAAGCTGACATGTTTACTTGGAATAAGCAATGATTTTTCAGTAACTGAAGTTACAACTTTTTAAAATGACTTCTTCTAACTCGTTGTACAAGAGTGCTTACAGCAATTATTAAAAAAATAAATCTTAAAATTAGAACAACAGGGCTGGAAGGGATCTCAAGCAATCTTCCAGCTATTCCCTTCCCCGCTCCAGACTGATGTTTGTCTCATTTTTAACTCAGCTGAAACTCACAATCTATTACAAATATCCTCTTACGGCTAAAAAATGGTTTTCTGCTGTCTAGTTTTGTAGTCAAGAAATTTATTTGTATGGATGAATGGACACAGAATAAATTCTCTTCCTTCTTTTTGAGGGCTTGTAACACCATCCTGGTCTTGTCTACAAGAAAAGCAACCCAAGTTGAATCTTTTTTTCATAAACTTTTCCCCTTCCTTTTTAGAATCTCCACCTGGTCCATATCTTTCCCAAATTATGGTGCCTAAACCTGGAAATAATCTTCCTCCCAGTGCTCTACCAAAACCAAGAAAAGTGGAAGATTAGGTCTAATATCTTCTGCAAAGTTTAGTTCATTTATAATGCTTTTTTTTCTTTTCTTTTGGGAACAGCATAACTTTTGTTCATGTCCAGCAGGTGCAGGTACAACCACTACATCCCTTTTTCAAAATGCAGACACAGACAGATTTTCCTGCTGGGATCCCCTAAGAATCATAAGATCTGTACTTCAGAAAACCCTGTCTCCAAAAGAAATGAGCTGAAAATCGGAATGGATGTTGAATATCTTAAATAATATACATAAAACTGTGCATCTGCACTTTGAAGATGGTTTCCCAGCATTCTGCAGAGATGCAATTAAGTGAGTTTTTTTAAAATACCAATTTAAATTACGACTTTGCTCCTTACTACCTGGTAGTTGCTCACTTTAACTTGAGTAAAACACATAATCAAAGTGCTACTAAATCATCACTCACTGCTCGTCGGTGTAAGTCTGCATTTGGGTCTCAAAATTAAAATAGAAAAAGAGAATAATACACAAGGGATATTATTTTCTATATTAATTTTAAACATTACAAACAATATCTTTGTTATTACAAAACAGCAATTTGGGTAACTGAACTAATTTTAGATCATCTCTATGCAAACGTGCTGCTGAAATCACACCTTGAATACGAGTCACCCTTCAGTTTGGAGACTCCAAGGGTGATTTCATCAGCAAATGGTTTTGTTGGGAGCACCACTGAGTAATTGCAGGGCCCCTGTGGTGCAGTGCTGGGATACTTTTATCTTGTCACACAATTTATTGTCGCACCTGCACGGTCTGAGGTGGACAAACAGGACTTTTGTCCTTTCTACAGCACTTACAACGTGGTCAATTCTGTCTTGTTCCCTCAAGATGCAAGATTAGGAGGACAGATGGCAAAGAGTGCAGAGCAAACAGAATAAATCAGTTTGTTTGTCAGCTGGGTCAGGAGTTTTATACTCCAGTGGCTGTTTTTGAAACCCAAGACAAAGGGTGTTCCATGCACTGCTGAAGTGTCCATGCTCTGCATCTCCAATGCTGAAGGCAACTAAACAGGAAAAGATTGACTGAAGAGGTCACAGAAACATTGACAGCAAGTAGCAAGTGTTTCAAACTGAGTTACTCCTTCAGTTCTCCAGAGCAGGAATTTCCAATCATGCAGATTCCTGAAGTTTAGAGCACGACCCAGCCCTGCTTTGACACCTGTCCTCCCACACTGCCAGTCAGGTACAGCACGCGAGGGACATTCCCATGTCCTCTTGCCAAACCCACCACTGCCAACGTGTCTACAAGCAAAGAAATTTCAAAATAAAGCCCAGCGTGTGACAGGTTGGCTCATTTGCTTAGGAAATGTCATTTTTCCCATTTGATGAACAGCTGAGGAATGATCCCACTTGCAAAGGGAAGGCAATTGCTCAACCCAGCACACTCTGGCAATTTTCACATAATTAGCAGAATACATTTAGTCTTAACCTTCTTCTGATGAATTCAGTCACACCTGTTTATGTGAAATCAATTAAGAGACCTTAATCTTCTTAGACAGTTTCCAGCACTCCATCCGCAGGTTCAGGCCTGTTTCTCGTATTGCGAAGTTTAAGTTATATTAAAAAAGAAACAATTATCCTATAAACACTAAGGCCTAAATTATACCTTAATAATTAAACCCAGCTACACTTTTATTCTGCAGCCTCTTGGTGGCCAGCCACATATCAGTGCAGTCCATTTTGCCTCTGAGAGAGGCAGGGGAGAGCAGAATAACCTCACAGCGAGGTCAGCAGGAACATGTCTGTGAGCCTGGCCCTTGCCAGAACACACATTCCTGTGCCTGGATCTGCTCAGGACTTGTGCAGTGACGTAAGGGTGAAGTCTGCTCACGGGGTCATCCGAGGAAAGGAAGCCCAGACTACCTCCCCAGAGCATCCAAAATCCCCCTTCTTACAGAAGAATTTTTGGGGAAGGATTTGATTTCACCTCACTTCAGGCATGTCCCTAAAATAGACATTGACAGCAAGGCAGATGATTCATCCTTCAGAAATGCCTGCACTTCCTCACTAGGGAGCCTCCACAAGAAGCTCAGGTCAGACACCCAGAGTCGGAGGAGACAAATCCCACCATCAGCGAGGATGCACAAACAGCACTGATCTTTAGTGAGAGAACAAGGTGCATGAATTCCTGCTCACCTCTGAAGCCAGAACTTACCTGACTAGTTGAAGCTAAAAAAAGAAGAGTGTTCCCAGTCTCCACTGGGCATAGTTTGTGGTTTATAGCATGAGGCAGTGTTTTATGCCAAAGGAGAATTTAAATCTCACATCTGTGTTTGTTTCTTGGATCTACTATGCTGGCAAGTGAGTCACCCCAAGAAACCTTAAATTGCTTTTCATCATACATCTAACATCATAAAAAGCATTGAATTAGTGTCCAGAAATAGTTCAAATTGCAGCAGGAGCACGGAGAAGTCTCAGCACACTCACACCATGATCTCGTGGGATACACATGAAAGGAGCCGGGAGTACCTTGAAGGGTTTGGAGCAAAACCTCTGCTTAACCTACAGAGCTGCACAAAGCTGCTTTGAGGTGGAACAAAACTAATGAAAACCAACTGCTTCAACCAAGAAACCCTGACTTTTAGTGTGTGACATGTGTGTGACAACTGACCCACTCCACGAGACCTCCTGGGAAGCTGAGGTCAGCTCATGGCAAATCAGGAGCTTCTCCTGCAGTTGTAGATGTGTTACCTTTTCCAGCCATGTGCATTACACTGTTTTTAGAAGGTGGATGAAAGAAAGGGGGAAGAAAAAATACAAATCCCCTTTTTTTCCCCTCAGCCCTTTCTAGGGAAAATACCAAGCAGCAGCTAAAATCTGTTTGAGATCAACTTTTGTTTTATAAACTTTGGGTTTCGTTCTAATTGTTAGGGAGACACATAATAACTGGCTTTGGCATAATTCTTTGGACTATCTCCCCAAAGCCACAATTAATGTAAATACCAGTGTCTTGTTAGTAATTTCCTTTCATTGGTGAACGCTGAAATGCAATGATCCAACCACAAATCACAAAGCAAATAAGCTCCCAGTGCTGCTCAGGCTCCGTGGTGATTTTGCAGTTTGTACACAGGAGGGCTGATAAGGGAGGTGTGTTGTGAACACAGTTCTTGGACTGCTTGGAAGGGGTTCATTCCATGACAAAGGAGAAACTCCCACATCCATCCAAGGCTGCAGCTTCCAGGGGCACCTGGACAGTAAAGGGGTAAAAAAGCAGGGCCAGGTTTCAAAGTCAAGAAAACCTGGTGGAGATGTGGGGTCAGAGCCCGGGCTGTGGACTCCCCTCAGTGCACAGACCTGGAGGGATTGACTCCTGCTCGTGCATTTCCTGCAGGTCCTGAGGGGTTTCTAGTGATGGACAACACACAACTCACAGCAGGATATGAGCACCAACCTTGGTCTCTCTGAGCCAGAAGGCTCTTGGTGGAAGAAGAACCACCTCTGGGCAGGCACAAGTCTCAGCCTCTGTAGTTTTGTTGTCACCATGCATCTCTTTTAGCATGCACTTGCTGGTATACAAAAATACAGGTATTTTAATGTCCTATTTTCATTTTAAAATTGGATGTTTTGTTTAACAGCCAAAAATTCACACCTCAAGTCAAACAACAGGCTGAACATCCAAATAACTGAAGCAGGTTTCAGTCAAAATCCCTCTTCACCAAAACACCTCTTCTCTGCCAGTCACAGACAGAGACAACACTAAAATATGCAACAGTAGAAGATACTTTCCAGAGTTTAAAATCTTAATCTGAAATACAATTGGTACAAACAGAGCAGGACAAAATCTGACTCCATGACCAGACTGCCCTGGTTGGTGTGGCAGGAGCATTCTCTACAGCACACAGCAGGGACAGGTTTCCAACACAGCTTTGCCTTCATACATCTGCAGCCAACGCCACTCTGACCAACTAGAAATCCTTGGATTTAAATTGTGTTTTGTGACGTTCAATCCCTGTTCTTCCACGCTGTTCTATCAATTATCTTCTCAAAAGTACAGAGCCATCACTTTCCAGCAGGCCAGGGCTGTCATTCTCCCAGCAGGGCCTCAGGAGTCTCTTTCCTGGCAGGAAAAGCCATCACTAGCAGCTGCAAGGAAGAAGACAGAGGGATAATGAAATTAATCCCTTTGCCTTCCTAAGCAACTTAAGTATCTTCGTTCCACATCTGACATCTTGCAGTTTAGGCTCTGCCTCTCTTCAGGGTGAGATGCAAAAGAGAGATGATACCTGGCTGTCAGTGATAAGAAAGCTCCAAGCCAAGGGGAGAAACAATTTGCTTGTGGCTGTGCAAGGCATTTGGACACGAGGAAACAAGTGCACAGCTGTGCTGTGGGCTGCAGGTTTCTGCCAGCTTGCTGGACTCTGCAGCACTGATCTCTGCACTTGCTGTGCTGGTGGAAGGGAAATTTGTTTCCCAAAGTGCAGGGCTGGGTTCCTGTGCCACAGTCACAGCCAGCTGAGGGATCTCCATGGCTGTACAGGGGAGACTTCCATCACTCCTCAGGTCAGAGGCAGCACCTAAACCCTGCACCACATTTTCCTGTAGGAACTCCATGGTACTGGGGCTTTGCTCATCTCTACAATGGATGGTTTTGAGAGGCCCAAACTGCTTTGCAAGGATTGCAAAACACGTTTGAATTTGTTTTTCCAGTCATAAAGGGTTGGCAAGTCCCTTCACCAGTCCCACAGCACCTTGGCACAATGAAAATATAAAAAAAAAAAACCAAAACCCTCACTAAAATGCCACACTAACTTGGAAATCAACAGTGTCTCAAGAATGGATCAGACACATGTAGATGCAAACACACAGACAATGACTTATCATCTTGTGTATTCCTACATTCCCTCTCCCCTCCTTTTCCTCTAGGCTGTTTCTATATTCCAACTCCAATTTCTGCTGAGGGTTTTCATTATGCTCCTGGTGTAAGAGCCACACATCCCTTCCCATCTCATTCTTGCCATGTTTGGAAGTGCCTATAGATGATTTGCAAAGGCCTGAGACCTCGCTGGGGTACATTTCTCAGCATTAAGCTCCTCCAGCTCCCTGTTGATCCAAATCACTCTGAATTTTATTACCCTTCTTTGTATTGCCTGACTCCCTGACCCTGTAGTTTATGGTTAGCCAAATCTTTATGTTTCCATCAGAAGACACTTCTCAGCTAACATTAGATTTGAACCTATTAGAGCTGCTGATACAAGAGGAACCCCTAAGAAATCCTGAAGGGTGGAACTGAGAGCACAGCACGGGAGCAATAAGCCTGTACCCCCAGCAAACACGATCAAAATGATGGATTTTGCCAAAAGTGTCCATTGCCCAATTTTCCTTCTTACCGAGCTCTAGGGTTTCCTTCCCACCCTTTAATTACTCACACCTTACTGAAGGAACACGGCTCAAACAAACAAACGGGGAAAAAAAGTTACAACAACGTAGCATGATCTTGACATCCAAGATGTCAGAACCATTACAAACCCCTTTATTGCAGAATGATGTCTTTTGTGCTTAGAGGCATGCTTGCTATTCATAGAGCTACTGCTCAGCTGTTCCAGTTTTTAGTTCTGCATAAATGCCCACTCATTATGTCCAGAGGGTTTTGCCTGTAGCTTTGTGTTTGTAGCCTTGAGGCAAATGTCTTGATGGCTTAGGGAACTCGTAGGGAATGACCAAATAACATCGGATTTTCCACAGCAACGAAGCCATTATGGGACAGCATTTCTATGTAACAGCACCCTTCAGTGTGCAGTCATTATAACTAAGGATTTAACCAGGCTCTGGGGACATAACAAAATCACTTTGAAGCCAAAAAAAATCCACAGTGAAATCTTAAGCATTCGATTTCTGAAATGCTTGAGTCAGGCGGCTTTGTCAGTTACAGTAAAACCAAGTGAAGGGGAAGGAGTTTTATGCACATCTTAAGAATGAACCCAAGTGTTTGGACCTGTGCATGCAGAGCTGGGAGTGCAGCTTTCCCTGTGCATTCCTTGCACACACTTTCCTGCAGCCTTCAGAAGCACACACACCAGCCTGAGTTAGTGTTAATATTTTTAAGCAGAGAATTTTAGCTATGCCTGAAATTTCTAAGTGTGTTGCTCAGAATTTTGAGGGAAATCTGGTTAGACTGTAGGAGATTACACAGAGCCTTCATAACCCTCATAGCCCAAGGAATCCAGAGCCTGAAACCATTTCAGCTGTGGTACTCCCCACACACTGACTGAGGAATTTATCTGGAGGGTTCCTGATGATTTAGAGGCCTGTGGACACCAGGTTAACAACAGAGAAGGAAAAGTTTGTGATAAAAATCAAGGCTGCAGCCCAAGCACTGGGTGAACATAGAGATACAATAGTGTGGTGGGCTGACCTTGGCCTGGGGCCACCCACAGCCCCAGCCTCTCCTCAACAGGAGAGGAAAGAAGATTAAAAAACTCACGGCTCAAGATAAAAACCACAGAGATCCCTGACCAGGTGCTGCCATAAGCAAAATAGGCTTGATTTGGGGAAAAATAATTTAATGCATTGTCAATATAAATACATTTGGATGGAGAGAAACAAAGACAAGATTAAAACACTGCCTTGCACACCCTCTCACACCTCTCCCCTGCTCCAGCCCAAGTCCTGGCATGGCTGCAGGAGATCCCTCTGCAGGGATGGTAGAGCTGTTCCTCACCCTTTTCCCAGCACTCCTGGGCAGCATTTTGTCCTTTCTCACACCTTTTTTCATGGTAAGGCTCTCAGCATTGCTGACAGACCTGGCTGTGGGCACAGACAACCCACACAGCTGGGAAATACAGGAGAAGAAGCCTGGACCACTCCAGTGAGGGAATCTCTCAAACTAGAAGGGAAATTACAGTCAAAACCCACCAAAACTCACTCCCTGCTCCAAGGACTGAGCTGGAAGAGGAGTTCATGCAGAAAGAGAGGCTGTTTTGGTGGGGAATGTGTGGAAATAACCCCGTGCAGAGCAGTCTGTGCCAGGGGCCAGCCTTAATGAGCTCCCTGTCGTGGCACATGGGAAACTCCCCCGGTGCTTCCAAGAGGGCAGGCAGGACACCTGCCTGCTGCACACATGGCCCTGGTCTCCCAGCAGAGGCAGGGAATGGAATCCAGCTGAGGACAGGGCGTGGAGCAGCTCAGGGAGCTCACAGAGTCCAGGCATCCCCGGCAGGGCAAGAACAAGGCACTTCTGGGTGGCTCCTTCTGGCCCTCAGCACAAAGCTCCCAAGCCAGTGTTTTCCCCAGCACACATCCCCAGGGATGAGCTGTGCCTGGATGATGAGATGTGCACAGAGATGCTGAGGGCTGCATAAGGGCTGCATTGATGAGGCAGGAAGTTGAAGCATGGAGCAGAAATTCGTGACTGCATGGGAAAAATCAGGGGTGCACCCAGACAAGGGACCCTTTGGATAATGAGGTGATGGAGGTAATGAGGCACTGGGCTGCGATGGAAAAGGAGCCCCCAGTGGCATCCCTCCCCAGTTTGTAACCCTTGCACACAATGGCTGTGCTCTTCTGACAGGGCTCAGAACAACCAAGTACAGAGCAGGGATGGATGTGACTGTGCATCCTGCCCCAGATACTGCCTGACTCCTGCATCTCCAGGAGGGCTGGATTCATAGCAGCAGCCAGCAACATCACTGTCACAGCAGCTTAGTGCTGCCAGGAGATGTAACAGGAAGAACAACCTCTGCATCACCGAGTGGTTCGAGGCAGCAGCACTGCTGGGCAGTGCTTTACCCAGCAGTGACTCACCAGAAATACTCACAGTGGCTCTGGGAGGCTCCCCTGGCCAGTCCTGCAGCTGCCCCACTGTGGCCAGCACAGCCCCAAAGAGCAGCTGTGCCTTTTACCCTCAGCCTCTTCCCTCCCCAAGGATGCAATTTCCTACCTGCCTGGTGGCTCTGGGTTTTATCCCTGGTGGAAAAAAATGAGTCTGGGCCTCAGGGTTTTTTAGGTATTTTTGAGAAGGTGTTGTTTGACACCTTTCCCTTGCATTGTAAAGGTCAGCTAATGTATGCCAGAGGGAACACTCTCACAGCAAATAAAAACCAAAGAAAAGTTAGAGAGGAAAAGTTTAGTCCTTTCATTATTTGCCCAGTTGAGGCTTTGCAACTTTTCATGTTTCTCCCTCAGACACAAGAACCTTCTTCCCTTCAAGCTGCTCATGTGGGTAGGCTGGGAACAGCAACTTTTATTGCCTACAGAGTACTTGGGACACAGTCCTGATGCTGCCTGCATATGATGGTGCTTCAAACCTCAGGAATAAGTACAGGGCACAAGCACCAACTAAAGAGATTTCCAGCAGCCAGACATCAAGTCACCAGCTCCAGGAATCAGCTCTCACACCCAGCAGCAGCAGCACGGACAGGTTTGCTTGACTCGTTATTGTAATGAAGCTCATTAAAGTCCCAGGAGAGGCCATACCACAACATCCCAGCTGCAGTGCATCCTGTAATAACCATTTCCACCTTCCACAGAGTCTCACAGAGTGGTTCAGGTCAGAAGGGATCACTGGAGGTCATCCAGCCCAGCCTCACTGCTCAGGCAGGGTCTCCTTGAGCACCTTCCTCAGGACTGTGTCCAGCTGGCTTTTGAATATCCCCAAGGAATGAGACTCCACAACTCTCAGGGCAACCTGTTCCAGTGCTCAGTTCACCCTCACAGTAAGGTTCTGCCCCAGAATTCAGGTGGAATTCCCTGTGCATCCATTTCTGCTCATTGCTTCCCATCCTGGCACTTGGCACTACCAAGCAGAGCCTGGCTGTGAAAAAAAATCCTTTCAAAGGTGATTGAGAGTGGCTTAGAAAGGGACAGAGAGATGGAAGGGGCCACCTTTCCAGCTGGGGGGTGTGATGAAATCCCTGAACACGCAGGGATCCAGGCCATATTTAGAGTTCAGGGAAGGGCACACAGGAACCACAGGGAGAGTCAGCTTTCCTTGTCTCATCCTCATAAATGCAGTGTAACCTCACAGTGGATCTGTGCAGGGACATACTTGAAAAGGCAGGGATGGACACCCAAGGGAAGAAGCAGGAAAACATCCAGAGATACAAACTGCTGCAGCTAAATGAGGCCTGTTAGCACAGACATGCAGTCCTCTATTTCAACATATTTATTTCCTTCTACCCTGTTTTTAAGTTTACACCCTGGTACAAGGCAGGAGATTTTCCCTGCCCCCAACCAGCAAATTCATAAAGGACGTGAAAGGGAAGGCATGAGGAAGAAGAGACATAACAAAAAGTTAAAAATGTAGAATTTTTCACTAGTAAAGTCCAATTCCTCGTACAACCACTTTTTAAGGCCACACTGACAGTGCAGATTTCACACCCCTCACAGTCCTGTGACAAGCAGCTATTTGCCTTTTTAGACATGCAAAGTGTTGAGGTATTTCACCATGACTTATTGCAGTAACAATTAGGGGCCCTAAACATGTGCCATAAATACTTCAGGAGCAGCTCACTAGGACCAGAAATCAATTTCAAGCCCCAAATTCATAGCAGGCAGCTGCCACTGCCTTTCCCTGCACACACAGATGAAAAAGGACATGGACATAGCTGTGGACACCACTGGCTGGGGAAAAGCTGAAGACCACAACTTTGGGAGTCCTGCAGGGAATGGTGGAGCTGGGGATTATGAAACCAAACCCTGCTGAAACAAAGCCTCTCAGGAAATCCAAAGCTGTCTCTCATTCCAGTCTCTTCATCACCTTCGAGTGCAGGGCTGTGCTGGAAGCAGTTTGGTTGGTTCAGCTCAACCAGCTATTATTAAAATCATAACCAGTTCCTTGAGCAACAGCTGAAAGGAGCTTCCAGCCACCTCTGCTGCCCAGCCTGGACACCCCATTCCCAGAGAGGGCACAAAGCTGGGTACCTGCCCTACTGCAGCTTCACATGGCCCCAGGTTTCACTTCCAGGGGAGAAGAGGACTCGTTTCCATGCCCACCTTTACATCCAGCCAGCAGGGACATTTTCAGCCTTCTGCCCTTCCTGAAGTGGCAAATTTAATTTTTTTTTTAATGCAGCTGCTGTGGCTAATGAGCCTCCATGGTCATAGGTACAGCCTGGCATATTTATCAGGCTTCCACAAATACCAGCCAGCACTTCCTAATGCATCACAACAGAGACAACATCCAAGCCTTGCAGTTTCCTGAGATTTTTTTGCCTCACTTCCACATATTTTTCCACTAAAGAACTTGTGCAGGATTAGCCTCTGTGGGAAGCAGTGAGACCAGCACAGGAGGAACGTGCAAGCTGAGCAATGAGGCATCAGCACTGATCCACCTGGTGGGCCTGGCACAGAACCCACTGCTCCCAGCGAGCCAGCACTGGCCAAGTCTAAGCTTAAGGTGCATTTCTGGACATCCCAGGCCATTTACTGACCTCTGCATAATTATCTCAGTCACCCCCTGTCATTAAGAATGCCTTGCCTTGGTGACTGGACAAGCTCTGTCTCTCCCTGCCACGGCCCTGCTGTGGAAGGAGGGATTTCTCCTGTGTTTGGCCTACAACAGGTTGGAGAAACAACTCCTTCAAAATGGATAAGTTCCCCATCACCAGCTCAATATTCCCTTGCTGTTTAGTCCTACCTCTGGGCTAGTTTTTTTTTTCCCCAAATACACTCTGACAGATTTCCAAATCAGACAGTTACCCTTGAAATCCTCTCTGACCAATTACTGACACTGCCATTCTGGAAACTACATTTCTGACATCTTTTTTTTTTGTTGTTGTTGTTTTTAAAGGATATCCTTTTAAAAAGCTCTTTCACCTCTTTTCTTCCCTTTTAATAAAAAAGAAAAAAAAAGTTTCCTCAGTTTTCATCTTGTACAACACATCATGCAAATGTGCGGGGTTTATGTAAGATGATGGCCTGGGGCCACATCACCCCTGGCCCGGGCTGTGATCTCCTTCCATCTCCCAGCCCCAGCAGGCCGGGACCTGCAGCGCTGGCTGCGGGACCTCGCAGCGAGCCAGGAGCTGCCGGAGCCGGGCGGGGACTCGGGCAGTGTCCCCGGCCCCGAGCCAGCACCCACCGCGCCCGGGGAGAGCCGGGACCCCGGCTGGGACCCTGCGGAGCATCCCGCATCCCGCATATCCTCGCTCCCAGCGCATCCCCGCATCCCGCATATCTCCGCATCCCGCATCCCCGCATCCCGCACATCCCCGCTCCCAGCGCATCCCCGCATTCCGCACATCCCCGCATCCCGCACCCCGCATATCCCCGCTCCCAGCGCATCCCCGCTCGGAGCACGCAGCGCTGCCAAGGGGGAAGGAAGCCTCGAGGTTTTCGAGAAACTGGCAAAAGAGAACATTTCCCGCCCCCTGACCGACAAGCAGCGCTGTTTGAAGCGAGCCAAACAGCTTAGCACGCTTTTTTTTTTCTTTTTTTTTTTTTTTTTATCCTTACTTATCTGAGGAAAATGAATACAAAAGAAATCCCGTAATCGTTTTACACCTTTCTCTCACCTTTTTAGTTCGCACTCCTAGAGTCATTCTCATCTTTACCTGGCTGATGCGAGTCACTACCCTACCTTGCCAGCGAATGCGAAATAAAAGGATTAATTTTAGCTACGCTCATGTTGCTTTTTAACAGCACAATCACACAAGTCCCGAAGAAAAACAGGCAGAAACAATTTTTACTTCAAACGTCAACAAAAATCACTCTGAATCCTGCCCCCAGTCTAGCAGTTTTTTTCTGGAGTGAATCCCTGGAAAGGCTCTCTGCAGGAAAGTCAACAGGAGCACCTCACAACAACCTCACCAGGATCTTATCAACTTTTTATCTCCCACAAGACAAAGCCACTAAGTACAGGCGTTTGTTTGCCATACAACACAAAGCCTCCCCGTTACTGGAACGGGAAGCGGTACTTGAGGCTCTGAAGGGGAGACCCTGCCACTCACACAGAAATATGCATAATTCTCCTCCTTTAACGTCCTCACAACGACCTCATACACATGCAGATGTGCCCTGTCTCCACTCTGTTATCACAGCTTACCTCCGCTGAAGGATGCTGCTGACAAATCCTCAGGAAGAAGCAGCAGCCCAGTCCTGCTTACAGAAAAATATTTGAGGTTTTTATCTGCTGCTCTGCTGAAGCCAGTCAGCCCCAAATCCTTCTGATCCCACTCATGCACTGATTCCTAAAGGCTTTAGCTTGGGCTTCTAGGAACTCATGTGTGAGGTCTGGAAAACAGGATCCGCCACAGAAAGGCCAAATTTTAGCTCCAAGTGATGCCTCTGTCCACACTGCACCTTTGTCTGAGTCACTTCGGCTGGTTACAGACCAGTTAAAAGCTATATATTTTTAACATAATAAGCAATAAGACCTCAGGTGTGAGCAGGTTTTTCCCTCTGAAGAGGGCAGGGCCAGAACCCACCTGCCCTGATGTTTTCAGTGCTGTCCCTACCAATGTTTCTTGCTGAGGTTGTAAAGAACCAGAGCCTCATCCAAGATGCTTCTGGTTTAGAAAATAACACTTTGTTTGTTTGTTTAAATGCCAAGGGTTATGTGGCTTTGGGTCTCCAATATCTCTGCTGACAAGTTTGGTGGTCACTGCTTTTTTAGGAGCACCAGGATCGATGTCCAAGCACTGGGCAGTGGCTTCTGGCACTTTTGGACCTGCCCTAGAGGTCACTGACACTTTGGCCATTTGGCTTCCCCTGCACCTATGAAAACACACATTTTCCTGGCGTCTCCTGCTCTGAACATCCTCCAGCTTCTCTCGTGTTTTGTCTGGATTTCACCACACCTTAACCTTAAATATGGAGCACCATTTTGGGGTAATTAGAGATTCTTAATTAATTAGAGTTATGGATTTAAGGATTCAAAGCTTGACAAATGAGCTCAGGCAAATTTTACTGCAACAGTTGGAGAAAATTCCTGGTCCCAGGTAGCTGCCCTACCTCTGTGCTGGAGGTTAATTGCTGTTTCTTCAGCACAGCCAAAAATACATGTGCCTCCATGCCAGCTGCTCCAGCTCACAGTCCAGCATCCAGCTCAGCTCCAGCACATCCAGCTGCCAGGTTTGTGCTCTCAGTCCTCCAGCAGACCCCACACCTGCAGCTATTCATGGATTTGGGGTTCTTTTTTTCCTTTCTCTGTGGAGCTGATGTGATGCAAAGAGGGAAGGACAGGATGAAGCCCTGGCAGAAGTGGTTTCTGCCTCCAGACAGGAACCATCCTGCCAGAGAGCTGAAATCAAATATTTTCCCATCTCTCTCTTCAGCCAGGGAGCTGGCATAATTTTAGACCACTTTTTATCACTGAACTATTTCAATTAATTGCAAATAATTGTTTTATTGCAGCAATCAGCTGAAGAACGTCATCTTTCCAACCCTTTGTTTAACCTGCCACTTCCTCCTCAGTTTTTGTGCTGATTGACCTGGTAATATAAACTCCAAAGCTCACCTAAAAGACTTCTTCTGTTATTTGGTTCATTGTCAATCTCTGGACTTTCTGCTGCACTCATGAACAAGTATTTGAGTTCTGTGGCACAGAGCAAGTGTCTGTATTATTACATGCTTTTAATTTCAAATTATGGGTAAAAAATATTCCATATGAATATTTAGGGAATGTGTCATGGCATAGTAATAGCCTGTGAGAAAGGCCTTCCCCAGAACCAGTTAAAAAGGGCTGTTTAGCTAAAAGAGAGGAAAAAGGGAATATTTGTGGCCAGCCCTTACACAACAATGGTACATGGAAACCAGCTGGAACATCCCTGTAAGACAGACAGGAACATCCAACCAATGCAAAGTGGCATCTGAAACTGGGAATAAACTTATTTATATAACCCTGTGAAAGTGAAAATGGGAGAGGGAGAAGGCAGCAAACGATACAGAACAGACTCTAACAGTCTGTTAAAAACAAAGATGGTTCCAGGACAGCCCCTGAGGAGTTTTGGCAGAGATGGTCACCCATGAAGGTCCACGGATTGTGGGACGTGAGGCCACGGGAATGGCCAGGCACCACAGAAACAGCCTGGCAGCCACAGCTGGTTTGGATAACACCCAGATTTCACAAAGACACGGGGTCTGGCTGTGGCCAGGCTTTGGGAACAAATTCCCAAGTGCATTTCCTGGGGCTCAGCTCCTTGGGTCGCCATCCCAAATGGACCCTGTAGGGTTTGACAGAACCAGCTCCAGGTTCCCCACACCAAACCTGCAACATCAGTGAACAGAAAGATGTAATTCTGAGATTTCTTTTAGCATCTTTGTCCCTAACCTTGTGTTCTCTTATTGAAGTAACAGTTTGGGGACAAAGTGTCAACAGCACCCCATTTTTTTCTTAATAAAATAAAAAAATCCAGCTGTTGTTGCAGAACAAGTCCCAAAGGCTCTGTCAGGAGGGAGGCTCCACACCACAATTAGGCCAAAATATCTACAAGGGTGTACACAAGCATTGCATGCAGGAAAAAACAGAGAAGAAAGGGCTACAGCAAATCAGCACAGCAAGGCAGACCCATTTCAAGATGCATTTCTGGGTTGACTCATATTGCAAAATTCTGAAGGAACAGGCAGCAGCCAAGAGTCAGGGAGAGACAATAAATAACAGTGAAATAAGTGGAGGGCAAATCAGAACTGAGAGTCAAAAATAAAGTTAACTGAGAACAGTTACTAAATTGAGACAAAAGTTCTATTTTTATTTCATATTTTACTAGTTTTGCATCATTATTTCTCTCCGAAGCTGCGAACACCAGGAAAAAAAATTCTTTATAAACTGAGAGCAACAGTGCCATGAAGTCACAGAGTTTAATGAGGTGGACTCCTGACTAATCCTCAGGTTTGCAATTAACCATGTGTGGCAATCTGGCCTCTCTCAGGGGCTGGGTTTGCCAAGGCCATGCCCTCGGTTGCCACAGGGGGAAGGAAGCAGCTCCCTGCCTGCCACGGATGCACCTGGGAAGAGCCCAGCTGATGGTTGAAATATTTGCTTTTTCCACAAGGCAATTTTTTACTGAGTGACACCAATTCAATTACTTGACGGGTGTGTATCAGATTTTTGCAGGACAGCAGTGCTTTAATAATTTTTATTATTAAACCTAAAGAGTTTAAAACCTTTTTCCTTCACTTTATGACCGAACCTCTTCTTTTGATGGGAGAAGGGCAAGGGAAAAGATTGGACAGAGTGATTCAAATAGTCCATTTTCAAAGGAAATGAACAATGGATCTTCTGAAGAGACTTAAATTAGAAATTTTTCTTTTAGCCAGCTCAGGAATAATCTGTGTAAAAGCAGTAAAAACCATGAAATGTTGAGGATCAGGAAGAAGCAAGTGCCTTCTTGAGTGTTCAGATCACTCTTCTTTCTAGATTCCCCAATTATTAACATATTCCCTAAAGATTAATAATTTGGGGTGAGACAAGTTTAACTTAATCCTTTTCAGGGGATGGAACAGAAGATGTTTTTGTTGTTTCATGGTTCTGGCACAGCTCAGAAGGTGGTTGAGCTTCAAAAAGAATGTCCCAGCTCAAATATACAGTAAAGAAAAGCTCTAAGGTAATGGAAACTCCACATTTCTAATGTTCCACACATATGAATAGAACCCGAGTCAGTACATTAGACAATTGACTGGCTTTGCTTGAATGCACGCAGGAATAAATGGAAACATCCTTATTTCCTATCCCAAGGGGCAATTATTTCACTGCCTGGTTTTGTGCATTAATAAAAAAAATAAAAGCAAGATTCCATTGTCTGGTAGCTAAAATATCTTCCTATACATGCTGGATAAGCAGTGCAGCAGCAGAAAGAGGAAAAAAGGAACAGAGCTGTAGCATTGAATTCTCTAAACAAGCTCTCACCGTCCCCAGTATATTTCTGTGTATAAATAGATAAAATCCATAAAAATACACTTCAGAAGGGCATCTTGTTTGTGTATTTTTGAAGTTCTGTTAGTCATCATGTGTCCTGGCTGTGCCTGTGCCTACAGATGGTCCAAAATGCTCATTTCTGAAACGCTACAATGAGTCTAACAAATGCAAAGGCTGGAATTTCACACCTCTTTAGGAGAGAAGGGGACTGGATTGCAACTCAAAAACAGCTTTTTCTCCCAGTTCACCACTGATACAGGCATTCATTTCTTTGTGCTTCCCTCTCCTCTCTTCTCCCTGCACACCTCCAGCGGTTTTCCTTTATCCTTTAAAGGGAAAATGAGAACATAAAAAGGTTTTATGAGCAAGGTACTCAGAAATGGTAACTTTGCCTCTTTTACACATCTCTGGAAGACACATTGCAGTGATGTGAACTGAATTCTCACTTGGCAGCCCAGTGTCACCTTCTTTAAGGATCGATTAGGTCTTGAAGGGTTCAAGGACACATGAAAGGCCAGATTTAGGTTCCTTTTTCAGAAAGCACTGGAAAAAAAAAAAGCCGAATTTCTCTTCAGAGAGGTTTGTTTAACAATTCTGGATCTGAGACACTGAAAATTCCAGCTCCTGCCTCACCCCTACAGCACAAAGCACTTTGAGGACTTTCTGCAAAATGTAAACTTCCTCAAATCAGTAAAACCGGGCTGAAAGCGGATGGGAGACCTCTCAAATTTCCCACCCCAGCTTTCTGGGAATATTTGTCATTAGAAACAGATTATTCCAACACAGGCAGGTTCAGCAGGAGAACAAAACTGGGGGGACTGATTTTTATGGAGAGGCTGCCTCGCAGTTTGTGTTTAAGCTGCCTATTGAAGCAGGCAGAAGGCAAGACCATGACATCTTAGGAAGAGGAAAAAAAAAAAAAAAAAGATTCTTGGAGATGCATAACGTGTTTAATTGAAACCATTAGTTTTACTGGCAAACAGCTTCATCTTTCTGTTCTGTTAATCCGAACAAAGTGCTGCAATTATGACTCAATACATAATGTCCTCTAGTGCTACTCGCCCCACATTCCCCGAGCAGAGAAAGAAAACAGAGCTGGTTCTCAGTTAACAAAACATTCCATGCTTCTATCCAGAATACTTTTATTATATGGTTATCATATACATCAGAATTATAGTGGGAACATTTACAAATATGCGCAGATAGCTCAGAGCCTCGTTATTCACATACACACCAACTCACACACTCCTTTTGCAGGTCTACTCAGTTACCAGGTGAATGATGCACAAAATTATTGCTTTGTGAACAAACACCTCAGATTAAATCTAATCTTCAGTGGCAAGAATTGAGATCTCAAAAAAAAA